>PVJL010007252.1:0-80605 GCA_004026885.1 Lyroderma lyra
CTCTCCGTTAACCGGCAGCCCGGGGACTGGCTGATGCCGGATCAATGTAAGCAGGCTCTCCGTTAACCGGCAGCCCGGGGACTGGCTGATGCCGGATCAATGTAAGCAGGCTCTCTGTTAACCGGAACTCAAGCAGCTGGCAGAATCTGCAGTTGCTTGAGAGTGCTGGAGAGACGACTGGATCATGGAACGTGCCATGTCAAATGTGCATTTTTTTGCCCAAATTTGTGAGGGAAAAAAAAGGATGCACATTATACATGGGTAGTACTAATTCTGTTTCTCTCTCTATATATGTTTTTAATTCTTTTAGGGATGTTTATGAGTTAAAAGTATAACTGGAAATCAGTGACGATATCCGTATGCAAAGTAACACCCTGAAATACGAGAATCGGTTTCTTTCATTGTTAAATTTATTCTTGTGTTATGTAATTTATATTACATAAAATTTCGTGTACCATAATACGCTAAAACATAGATGCTAAAATTCCTTTATAATACAAAAAAGAGTATCTGAATATAAACAAATAAAAGTTTGAATTAAAATTTTAAAACAAAAGATTGTTCCCTGAAAGTTTGGGCCCAAAAACGTGGGTGCGCATTATACCCGGGCGCGCTTTCCTTATACGTGGCAAGTTATGGTACCCCTGCTGACCAGTTCTTAAGGATTGATGGCAAACGTGCCATAGCTAGTTGGATGTTTTAATCCTCTTCAGAAAAATGTTTATGTGGTTTGCAAAGGCCCGGTGCTGTGTTAAGTACAGACTTGGAGCAATGAAGCATCACCTCCTAGGTCCTGGGAGTCAGAGTGGGGTGACATAGTGGGTGGCTGGCCCGGTGGGCAGCTCAGACAAATTTCTGTTGTGACCTCCTCACATGTGAGTACAGTGAAGTCCTCTCCACTGCGAGTCACTCGTGGTAGACTGATGTGTTTAGACTTGCAAGTTCTAGGCGCTGCTCAAGTACATAAGGAATGTAGTCCATTTGCAATGCAGGAGCTGGGAAGATAATCGCTAAGAGCTGTCACCTTAATGGAATGACTGTTCCTTGCTGTTCCTTAGGAAGGGATGGTTGGAATGGGCAGGTCCTCTCTCCTGGTGCTCCTAGCGATGAGAGCCTTGTGGGTGAGCTGCGTCTGCAGTGTGGGGTACAGACTCAGGAAGCGACCTCATTCTGCTCCTTGGGCGAGGCTTCCCAGGACCTACTGGTGGGTCTCCTCTTCATCACCAGTGGTGCAGAGGGTGGTGTGGCTATTTATTGGTAAGAACAGTACCGCCTGGCTATCAGGTCTTGATTATTTGTTTGCACAGTAGATGCTCTGTGAACCGGCACCCCAGGGCAATGGTAGATGCTGGATAAATGTAAGAAGACTCTCCGTTAACCAAAACTCAAGAACCTGGCACTCTCAGGCCACTGGCAGAATATTTTTTGCCAGTTGCTTGAGCTTTTGCCAGGTGCTTGAGTTCCAGTTAACGAAGAGTCTACGGTACTTAGGTGTTGTGAAGAGGCTCATTTTACGTCGTTCAGTCTATTATTGGCTTTGTTAGAAGTGTTTTAAAAACTCGGATGGAAGAAATGTTTGGTCCCTTTGGGAGAGCAGGCTGGTCATTTAGTTAAAGAGAACAGCACCCTATGAGTTACTTTAAAACATTGAGGGATTAAGCCCAGTGAGAGTTTTGTCTTCTTTATGAGAGATTGGGTGGGGAGGGAGTAGCAACTGTACGGAAAGAAAACAAAAAAAAAAAAAATTTTTTTTTAAAGGAAAAGATTAGGCTTAGCTCTCCAGAGACCACACACACACATATACACACATGATTTCAGTGCAAAGAAGCAAATAAAAGCTCTAAAGAGCTTTTAGTGCAAAAAAAGAATGGAAGAAGTACTGTTAAAGAGATGAATAAACAGATGTATTGTAGATAGCATCTCAATAACTGGAATTTGGAGGGAGTAGAAAGCCTGAGAAGGGTCTTATTATGGGCAAAAAAGTAAACAGATACCCAAAGTAAAGAAACGGAGATGTTCACGGTTTGGTTCACAGAGAACTTACTTGAACTTAGAATTATTTTGTCCTTAATACTTGATAATAGGCTAATAATATGCTGAGGATTTTTCCTAATTTATAATCTAAAGCAAAATTACTTAATGTAAGTTATTGACGTCCACTTAAAACACCAATGCACGGGCAGGTGTAGTCGTCTTCCTGCCTCGCTGGGCTCTTCGCGTTTTAGTGTGGCAACGCTGGGGGCACTCCAGTGCCAGGGCCCTAGAGGAGTAGCGCATCCTGCCAGGATTTCCTTAAAACCCTTAGCAGTCGAAGTGCCCTCTGCATATAGCAAGTACGTTTAAGAGAAAAGAGTGGAGAAAGCATTGCACTAAAAACGCCCTCGTCTTCTTCCTGTCTGAGCTTTTAGGGTCAAAACTACCTTTCTCTCGGAAATGAGAGGCATCAAACCCCTTTTCCCATTCTTCCTGCGAGAGAGGCTTCCCCACTCTCCCAGTCCATCGAAGCCCTGGACCTCCTACCAACAGGTCAGAAAGCACATTTATGTCTTTCCTTCACAAGTTCTTCCACAAGAGAACACACGCAAAACCATGATTCTTTAGAGTTCCTCCATGATGATTCACTTTTGCTCTCACTTCAGAGTTCTCCAGTAAAGGTTTAAATATTTAATTTAGTATGCTCCTGGAATTAACTGCTTTTAGATAGTATATTTACTCAGGACATTTAAATACATCAAGTGCTGACACCGTTAGAAGGAAACAAAAACCTCTACATTTTCAGGCAGGAATCATTATAAAATATGGTACAAAGTTTCCTGAATGGAGTACAGTATGGTGAACATCATTTTGCTTTTTTTCTTGGAGATTTATGGTCATTTCTCTGAAGTTATTATACTGACATAGAAGCATCATGACATCTTAGAAGATCATGACTTTTCTTGGTGCCATGGCCTGTGTCTTTCCCACTTGTCTCGACTGCCACATCTTACAGGTCCTCTCCGATGCCAGTATCTGATCTGTTGTGCACGTAAGGGAAACTGGATAACCTGTTAGAGATGCTGAATGGTACATCTCTAATTCTAACCTCTTGTTCTCCCCACCTACCGAGTTCGGGCCAAGGCTGAGAGATTTGGGGAGCACCGTGCATGATTAAACAGGCCATTTATCTAGAAAGGAAGGGCTGTCAGTATGCACGACATTTGAAAATTTAGCAACAGTTCAAGTGGACATTGGATAAAATAATAAAAAATACTTCACTTCTCTGCTTGGACCATTCACGATTCATGGCAAAGCTTACTGAGACATTTTACAGGATGACATGTAGACCAGGATCTTGAGATGCCATCTCAGTCCCAGGTCGGGCCCAGGATGCTACAGTTGTCCCACATGCCTGGTGGTGTGTTGGGAGTACTCAGGTGTGGGTTAGGGAAATCCCAGGAACAGAGGGGACATGGTCACCTGAATAGTGTGGCTTGGCTAGTTCAACCACTTCTGCTTCCAGGCAGCTTCTTTTAGCTGAGGGAGGAGGAGCTGTGGGATTTCTGTGCACGCACCAAAATACTTACTTGGCTCATAAGGTAGGTAAAAAGACAGAGTGATAAATTATACCTTCTGGGGTTTTTCTTTTCTTTTTATTTTTTTTATGTGAACATATTTTCCCCAAAGTAGAAGCAGTGATTTATAAATGGATTCTTTCCAGAAATATTCTAAGTCTGACCTTTGACTCTCAGAATATATTTCTTAGAGAAACAGTGTATATTACCGCTGGGTCCCAAGAAAGTCCACAGGTCCCATAGTGCCCCTAGGACAATGCCAGGCATAGTCTCCCTGGAGCATGGGTGCCCAAGAGCCCCTTGAGCTGGTCAAATGTGATCATGAAGAATCGCCATGTGGTTTAGAGGGTAACCGTGAACCCTGTGAATAGAGACAGGTTATTATTTAACTGATAAAATGAGTGGGGCTACCAAAGGGCCTGGCGGGAAGTGAAATCACTGATGGAAGTAGTTCTGGAACTCAGCTCAGGAGAGAAGTTGAAGGGAAAGAGAGTTCGCCTCCACGTGAGGAAGCACGTTCTAACAGCAGGGCTGCCTGAGACCAGGACGAGCTGACTGACGAGGCAGTGAAACCTGTGTTACCCGAGGTGCTCGGGGATCGTCCACAGGGAGCCGCGTATCGAATGGAAGGCTATAATGGATGACCCCTGCTTTTTCTCCCAACACTGAAAGGTGGGACTTCAGACTCACATTTGCACCCCAGCTTTTCATGGGACAAGATAACATAACAGCACGGAAATACAATTTTCAGAAAGGCAAATAATCATACCTTTACAATCCTAACACAGAATAACTTTTTACTTGTATACATTATAGCCCTCATTAGCACACACATAATTGCTTTCAAGCAAGGGACAAAATTTAACTAACAAACTGTTATTTCCCCATTCTGAGAAGTGTACTAGTCACTCTTACTCATCTGTGTTGACACTTGTAAATACTGGTGACAATATATTTATTTAGTGGTGTATTTAGGGTATGCCTTGTTTCAAATGTTTGAATTCAGTAGTAGCAAAACCAAAATCATATCCTGAAACATGCAGGAATCTTATACAGTTTAAATTATTCATTGTTTCCAGATTTTTGACTTTTCTATCTCTGCACATTGGTGGTCCTGGAGGATGAGGCAGGGCAGAGCGCTGTGACTTTTATAATTAGCATGCTGGATTCCCAGTTCCTCCTACCCCAGGCTGGGTCGTATTTGATCGTGAACTCTGATAAAGGGCGATTGGGAGTGGGTCGAGGAGGAGAGGCTTACAGTTACCAATGAACCTGTGACGTATTCTCTGTGCTTTTTTCCTAGGTCACCAATTTTCAAAGAAATTGAGTATAATTAAATACACTTCATAATAAACGAGGCTGAACATAATTTAACTTTCCCTGAAGGAACTAGAGAGTCTGGGAGAGCTTTGGGGTCAGGATGCACATCAATTACTTTCTCACGGTAGGTGTGCAGAAGAGGGGGTAGCTAGCTCATGGAGTTCCGTCCGATTGCGTCCTGAATGAGCAGAGAGTTGTTCCATTATTACAGGGAGTCCAGAGTCCAGGTTGGAACCAATGGTTCATGTCAAATTCTCAGGCAGGAGAGGATGGAATAAAGACGGCCTCTTTGGTTGTGAGAGGCTAACCGTTGATGATGATCATTCACGTGGACGTGGTAGTTATTTCCAGAGTGCTGTCCCACACCTTGTTGTCCATTACTTGTTTCTTAGGACAGTCCTGGGAAGGAAGCAGGTAGCTGGCACCCCATTGCTGCAGATGAGGAAACGAAGCTCCAAAAGTCCAAGTGACTTGAATCTGATCACATATGAGGCCCCTCAACTCCACATTTAATGTCCTTTTCAGGATTCCAAAGGATACTAAGCATTTGCACATGGCAATGTGACTTGTTTGTTTGTTTGTTTTTACCACGTACTGTGTGTTCTGGGTGTGTTGTTAACTCATTTCGTCCTCACAACTGCCCTGGGAGTTGGAAGGTAGGGATTCTTCTGGTACTGTTATGATTCCCGTGTTTAGAGATGAGGACACAGAGACACAGCGAAGTTAGGATGTGCATAGTGGGTAGCAGAACTAAAACTTGAACCCAGGAGCTAGGCCACGTGACTGCTCAGATGCACTGACACTGAGCAAATCAAGAGAGATGTCTCCGGAGCTGTCTTGCTGCTTATGAAGATCTCTGCCTGTTTGCTAGCCCTGGGATCATTCTGACAGGTTTTGAACCCAAATCTGCCAATTTGAGAACTTGGGCACCTCACTTAGACTCTGAGCCTCAATTTCCTGATCTCTAAAGCAAAAATATAGAACATGTAAGGTCCTTGTAAGCATGAGGTGAGAAAATTATCCAGGCATGTGATATGAAAGATAGAGGCATTGATGGCTGGATTTTTTCCACACAGCCCTCGTAGGTGAAGCACCTCACAAAGTGCTTCCTCCATTGCCTCTATTTTTAAAGTGGTTATTGCTGTTGTTATGATTACTGTGTTTACAATGGCCAAAACCATATTAAAAGTTTCTCAAGAACAAGCTGTTTGTAGTTACTTCCCATTGTGCAAATTCATGTGTATTAATTGGATCTAATTGTCTTTCTCAAGTCTTTAAATTAGGCAGATTTTATAATTCCATGTGCTGACACTGCTCTACCTGCCAACACCTGACTTGATCTGTCCGTTGATCTCATTAGAGCTGGCACGGCGAGGACACGGGGTAGGCAAGGCGGCGCTGTGCTGTGTGGCCAGGTCTGCCTTTAGGCAGCGCCAGCAACTTTGTGTTGCGTTGAATGTGTCTGGGCCAGTCACTGTCCCGCTGTGCGTCTCCCTTTTCTTGTTATCGGCGGCGGAAGTTGACAGAATGATTTTCTAAGGCCTCTGCCCCTTGCTACAATTCCATGAGTCACGTGTGCATGGAAAGTTGAGTGTCCTTTTTCTCAATAAGGGTAAACAGATTTTCCCGTGAGCCTGGAAATCTATTTTCCAATTATCCTCTCCCCTGGTTTATAACTTATCATCAATATGTTGTGGCGTCCAACACTGTGGCTGCTCTAAGCCCATCGAGAGGTTAATTACCTGTGAAGAATGGGGACTGCATGAGAGCTGTGCACATTCACGAGAACGCTGGGGTTCGTCTCTTCGGGAATGTGAGTGAATGAACGTCCTTCGTGTGTCCGGTGCCCCGTGGAGGCCTACCCGTGCTGGGCTGTACAGATCGTCGGGTTGTGGATAGAGATGCCTGCTGACCATCGTGATCCAGCTCCATCACGGTTATCTTCTTCCTTCCAGAGGTTATCCCATCAGAGCACAAACACAACTGGATTCCTCCATGTTCACTTAGGAATCCCGGATCGTCCCATTGTTTGTTTGTTTGTTTGTTTATCTTGCTCTCCTGTAGTGACTAGAAACTCCAAATGAGAAAACAAATGAATTTGTCAAAAAAAAAGGTTGTTTTTAATTGCTAACAAAACTTATCTTCTTCCCCATTCTTTTCCATCTCAAATAGCACAGCCCCAGGCCCTAAACTTGTTTTCCTGTTACTTGAAGCCTTGTAGACTTTTCCCACTGCCTGGTTCACAGGCTGTGTCCCGAAGACTAAGTATTGTCCTGATTTGCTCTAAAATACGCCAGACAGGAAATTCCTGCTGCATATAGGAAAGGTGGCGTGTTTAAACACACACACACACACACACACACACACACACGCACACACACACACACACGTGCATGCACACCCTCTCACTCTTATCACCAAGCGTGTCTATTCTATTTTGATGCTTGCTTTCAGTTAAAGCATTTAGAAAAATGAGGGAGTTATCTAATCAGCTTTTGGTGGTTGTCAGGAATATCATTAGGGGGATCTCAGGATATTGCATTTTATTTAATGAAGCAGTTTATTGGTAGTTTTTAGAATCGTATTCCTTTTTGACACTGAGCAGGAGGAAAGCACATTGAATGCCATCAAGAATATTTTGTGGAAAACAGACATAAAAAGAATTCCCTCTCTTCCCTTATTTTACTTTTTTTTTTGGGGGGGGGGGGTTGTGGGATTATGTTGAGTCAAGCTGGCTACGTTCCATCAACAGGAAGTTACGACTTGTCAAAAATGATACATCCTTCAGGGTTAAGCAGGCACTTAGGTAACCATTTCTGAATTTAGGTGGTGATCTGTGGAGGAGGCTAAAGTTAGGGGCATTTCCTGTCATTGAGACCGAGGCCCTCAAGCAGGGAAGCCTTGAACGGTTAACTCAGTTCACATTCCAGTACCGACTTGCCTCTGGAGTTGACCTTAGAGCGCTATCTCCATGTATTCTTTCTGTGACTTCAGAGCTATTTCAGAATTATTTTTTTATTTACTTGTACCAAGTGTGTTTTCTCAAGTTAAAGGGAAGTATGTACTCCCCAGAGACAGATAATCGCCTTAATCCTTTTTTAAAAAATGTTTTTAGACAAGATTTTTTAAGTGAAGCCGCGAAATCGTGTATCTCATATTCGCAGAAATTTATCAGGATTGTTTTTGCCCACTCTCTCTTACAGCGTTGCTTTTAACTTCCGGTAACCACCGTGATTCAGTCTGCCTGAATTCCTGGAGCTTGGAAATAAATTTAGGAGCCAATGTTATTACTAAATTCTGAATTCTTAATGCTATAGGAACCCCACTGGGCACATTCTCGACAAGAGGTTCCTCCAGGAGCCGAGCTTTCGTGAGAACGTTACATACCTCTGCTGTTAGAACCAAGGTGCTGTTAAAAGTGGCCTTATGAAAGGACAATTTCTTTAGGCCCTATATTTTGTTTGCTTAGGGTTTCAGGCAGAGGATTCTTTTTTAGCCTCTTGGTTGCTATGGCAATACTGATTTTAAAGAGCTTTGGTGACTTCTACAAGTACCAAATAAAGTTAGGTATGATAAAGACATGAGGAGATTAAGGAAGCCATGCATGTCCTCGATACAAATGAATAGATTATAGATTGTATATGTCTTTGTCCTCACTCCTCAGGCTGCTTGTTATTGGATATATGTGTGCGTGTGCACCTTCGTTTATTCTGGGCTGCTTGGGAAAAAATGCTGATTCATAGTGTCATTGTCTTTTATTTTCCCAGGGAAATTCTGGGTTTGTTTCATTTTTCTACAACCCTGAGTTTAATCTTTCTAGATAAATCTTTATTTTTTTTTTCCTCTTCCAGACACAAGGCACTTTGCTTTGTTTATGCTGATAAATGTCAAGCGAGTCTCAGAGAATTAGAAGAAATGCCAGTGATTTTGTAGGGCTCTTGTGCATGATTTCCACCGCCCCCCACCCCGACCCCGTTTCTTAATATCTGTTGTTCTTTTTGGAGTTTACATTTTCGGTGTATGCAGGTGATTTTAGAAGATTCTAAGGTTTCACTGTTATCATCCAGAGAGTCTTGTCATCACTGATATATAAGACATCGATGAAGCAGATAGTAGACAGTTAACTCATCACAAAAGTAGCAAGTCTAATTTTGGAGAGGAAGAAACTTTTCAGATACATTAGATAGATTTTGCTATCATCAAGTGGCTGGTACTTTCAATCGAACATTTCTCATGTACTAGCCAGGAGACAGCTTAGCTTCCTGGTTGTAATTACATGCCAATGGCTTGGTGGTTATTATTTTAGAAGTTGAGTTCATCATGGATTCCCTGAGCATGTGGAGTAGTACACCCTGATTGTTCACATTAGGACTGTAATTCCATCCAAGGTTTATAGTGTCATCATAGAAACGAGATGGAATTACAGCCCCATGAACATTTTGGAGGACTACATTATTTATTGAAATACATTATAACGTTAAATAATTGTTTAAATATTCTGAAAATTCCTGGGACATAGATAGAAATAGTATGACCCTGGTCACATAGAAGGTTCTCAGTAAATATTTATTATTTATCGTTTGATTGACTTCATTTGCATCTTCCACTAATTTGTGTTTTTAAACAGAGTCTGGAGAAGTTGTACTCAAATGTTTGTAGGACTTAAAATTTTATTTTATTTTATTTTTTTGCCTTAAAATGCTTGTAAGTTTTCCTGCTTGTGATTGATGGAAAAATTGACTCCCCCTATGAATATATTATTTAATCCTTTCTGTTTCTAGCCTAGAAGGTACTATTGGGTGGTTCTGGTGGTCAAGAACATTTCAGGGAAGTCCGCTTATCCTGAGTAATTCCTCTTACATAATACCTCTTTTAACATTCCTTTTCAGTAGAGTCCCCTGCCTTTGAGGTGGACCCTGTGATGATATGATTCATTAGCTATCTGTTGGACCACTGGATGGATGCCTTTCTTGTTGGTCTTAATTAGGCTAAGAGCTATTGTGGTAATTCACTAATTCATGGCGTGTTATCCCTCGTGTTTTGTGCCTTTGGCCATGCTCCTTCAGAAGACTATGCAGTTGGCCATTCAGAAAGATGACATTGTATAGATTGGAATCTGATAGGGTCCTTAACGTTTAGGCTCTGTGATACCTGTTTTAGGATGGTTATATATAATCTGTGTCATGAAGTATTACTTATAATGTCGTTGTCTGTGCCAGGGTGCCCTGTAAGATACAGTATCAAGAAGCTTGAAGTCAATATATCTTGAGTAATTTTTCTTGAATTGCATTTTTGTGAATTTGCATGTATATATGGAAGATTCTTCAAAAACAGTATTTTAATGAAGGAAATTCTGTGTTGCTGTAGTCTTTAAATGATCAGAAATACTTAAAATTTATATATAATTATGTTAATTATTCATGATAACTTTTATCTTGGAAAATATTCTATTTTTAAAAATTTGTACATAGAAAAGAGATAGCAAATAAATATACTGGTACAGCTAAAGTCTGTGCTTTCCTGCTGTTAAAATAATTTACTGGAAAAGAAAATATCTTTGCTTTCTGAAATCATATTTTCATTTAAGGGCTTGCTAGCACTAGGAGACGGTTTCAGCTTTTAGCAGTTTAAAGATTGAGCAATGACTGGTCCCTCTGTTTCCTAATTTGTTTCGATGTGAATTTGAACTTCTTTACCACCTGTAAACATTTTATGGTAGTGAGATAAATTAGACTCAGATTTAATGAAGTAGAACTCCTTGTTACATTTTTTCATTAACAAAAAGTGGTGTTGTCTCTTTGAGCTTCTAACAGGGAGTGCTGCTGGCTTTTATGTAAGAAGTTAACTTTAAAATTGTGTGTGTGTGTGTGTGCGTGCGTGTGTGCGTGTGCATGTGCACGCGTGCATGTGTGTGTGCGTGTGTGTGCATGTGTGTGTGCGTGTGTGTGCGCGCGCGTGCGTGTGCATGTGTGTGCATGTGTGTGTGCGTGTGTGTGCATGTGTGTGCGTGTGCGTGTGCGTGTGCATGCGTGTGCATGCGTGTGTGTGTGTGCTGTGGGTAGAGCAGAGCAATGCTGTGCATTCCTTTCCAAACGTGCAAGCTGCCTCTGGCTCTGTGGGTGGGGGAACTAACTATGGTGCCCTCACTAGTTACTCATTCAGCTGTTCCTCACCAGAAAAGGGAAAACCCAGCGCTCCGGGCCCCACTCGCTCTGCATAACGGGGGTGGGGGATGGAGGAGTGGGGGTGCCCCTGTCACTGGGCAAAAGGCTTCATCTGAGAATCGTTCAGCAACATGGCGTTTTAGTGTGTTATAATACTCAGTCTAAATCCCAAGCTAATATGTAAAGGGCACTGGTGACTAAAATGGAGTACTGTCATAAACACAGTATACAGTGCACTTACGTACACATTCATTCACCTGACATAACAGCGAAAGCATTCAGGTTCTTTCCCACATGAGTAACTCCTGGAGCCAGAAGTTGAAGGATATTTGTGTGTGTGTGTGTGTGGGTATTGTTTGTAGAACTTAAGAAATATGTTAGCTCATTGACCATTTTCTTGGTTTTCCTAAAGAAAACTTCATTCAGTTTGTGTCTGATTTGTATCCCATGAGGCCTCTAGCACCTTTAGAATATGAAGGTGAATTCATGAGGAATCCCTCATTCATTTAGAAAATACTCCTAATAGAAGAAAGGCAACACCTTACTTGCCCACAAGACCCTAAAAATTTATAGTTTATGTAGTAAAGTCAAAGAAATTGAATTACATATTCATTAAGAATACCTCATCTTTATTCGCAGAGATGAAATGTTTAAGGTTTTACTGACTACTAAATACTTTGGAAGGATAGGTAAAGAGTGTCTCTGGTCTGTCAACCCGGGGACGGTGCTGAAGCCTTAGGCCTGTCATTTGCTGCTGGGTGACCTTTGGCCAACAACCTGACTTCTCTGGGCCTTAGGGAAAAGAGGAAGTTGGATTACACCAGCGGTTTGCAAATGTGGCTTCAGAAACCCCTGGAGAGTTCTCTGGTCTCCCACCACCCTCTACTGAATGAGCCGCGTACTTGTGTGGTGGGCAGGTTGAGGCTCAGGGGACTCTCTGTTATAATAGCTATGGTTTCAGTTCACAGGGCCACTAATCAAATGACCTTTAAGACTGCTGCCAACCCTGATGTTTCAATCCCTATAAAAAGGAGTCCTTGCTCAGAAGGACGCAATCTAATAAGGAAGTGGGCCTCTGATACAGAAAACTTGAAAATGGGAAGGGAGGTATGGATTTGATCATCTCTGAAGGCTATTGCTTGCTCGTGTCAGACCCATCTAGATCGTTCCAAGGGAACAGAGAGGAGAGATAAGAAAGGTTATTTCCCTGTATCATTTCCCCATTGAAGAAACTAGGAGACAACAGTGAAAAAGAAAATGCCAGGAGTTGAAAATGATTTCTAGAGGTCTCTGTGCCTTCACGCTTTCAACCACGGGCGGGGTTTGCCAGGCCTCTGGTCTGTGAGTAACAGACAAACGATGACTGAAGTGGCCATATTCTGCCATCATGCCAGTCCAGGGACGGGCCAGGAGGAGAAGGGTGGCATGAGCCACGCCCCTGCAAAGGGTACTTACAGCTTGTTGGCACCCCAATGTACAACTTCCACTCCTGCAGTCCAGAGAAGGGGGTTGGGGAGCAGACAAAGGGAAGGAAGTCCCAGGGATTCCAATGTGGGAAGGTCCACAGTGGCCGCAGAACAGTTTGCCCTAAGAAAGACTCTCCAGCACTAGGGGCCCAGCATGTTTGTGCTAGAATGGAGTTCAGAAATTCACACAGAACACTGTCTGTTCTTAAAGGGCTCCTGTGAAAGGTTTGTTTGTCCCAAGCCTAAATCCAAGAGTCCTTCTGTCATGAATTGCTCTCAGACAGTTCCCAAACCCCTTCAACATAATCTCCAAAATCTGGAAGACAAAGGGCTCTGTCTTCAGCTCTCCAGTGAGGACTGTGAAATGTTTCTCCTGAACATCTCTGCCTTCGGGATGTCAAGGAGGGCGCTGTGGCCAGAGTTCCTGCAGGATCGCTCACAAAGGTGGAAAGTTGAAATAACCTGAAAGGCGCTGAAGCTGAGAAACTGCCCCTTTGCTTCAAACAGCCACAGTTAGTCTTGGAAGGCTGTCCGTGGAGAAACTCAGGGGCTGGTAATTTAGAGAGCAGCGGGGTTGGATGCCTCCGGTGGGCCTGCCCATTGGGCAGCCTGCCTGTCTCCCACACTTCGCCCGTGTCCAGGGTGGAGAGAGCTGCAGCTTGTTGAAGCTAGCCTGACGTATGGACATCTGGCCTGGTGCTCGGAACACCCAGGAAGTGGTCGGGTGCGTTATAAATGGACTCTTCCTTGTAAACAACCTTCATTGTTGTTGTGGTTGTGGAAAGGCCATACGGAAGAAAGCCAAGTGTGCCTTAGCTCCAATGTTCTGGATCTTGTCTGCTTTTGGGTTGGTTTTGGCTGTTGGGATGCCTTCTGCCAGAGCCACTGTGAGCCAGGTTCCTGAGGTTCTTCCTGACCCACGTCTGGCAGCCCCTTAAAAACAGCTGTCATTCCACGTTCAGCTAAAATATGTAACTCCCCAAATAAATACATATAAAGTATATGAATAGAAGTAGGAAAGTGAGGCTTAACAGACCAGAGAGTTAACAGTCTTGCCATGAAAAATACCATAAAACACTCTCAGGAAGGTTCTTGCTTATGTTATTACTTGCACGGTAAATGTAGAAGCGTTGACCCATTTCTCATGGTCCATCTTTTCCCATTTCTCTGCCGGGAAGTTTCGAGTGGCTGATCCCTTGTAAATTTCCTTGAAAAACAAAACAAAACAAAATTTCACTCGTATTTGCCATTGGCTTATCGCCAGCAAAGTCTGTGAAAGTGATTCCCCATCCTGATACGTGACATTAAATGCCACTTTTCCCCACGTGCCTTTCTTTTTCTTCTGTAAATATTCTCTGTTGCTTTGCATGGGAAACCCTCCCATATGAAAATGACATAATTTTTTTTTCTGATCTTGACCATGACAAATGAGAGCAGATCATGGGCAGTTCTTCACATCGGACCCAGTATTCTCTGTGTTCAGATGCAGACGTCGACAGGGATGCGGTGCTCTGAGGGAAAACAAGTTAGTCACTGAGAGTCCTGTTCGTGTTCTGTACGTTCGCGTGCTGCGTTGTATCAAGACGCTTACGGACCTGGCTGTAAAGTGGGGCAAGATGACACTGAAAATGGTTTTATGGGGAGTTGTTTTGTTGTTGTTGTTGTTGTTGTTTTGCACAGAGTGGCTTTCATTTTCAGGGCTCTTCGAGGGTGCAAAAGGGTCATGGTTCATCTTTTTTCACCCCAACTTCTCTTATCTGCCATGCCTTTATTGAGCTTGGCATTTAAGGGCGCAGGTCCTAAAATTGCTGACCGACAGTCTCCGTTGCACGTTTTGCTGGCGCTGTGGCCCCACTGTAAATGCTGTCTGGCTGTTCCAGGGAAGTTGCGTAATTACCATCGCTCTAGTGTCCTGTGCAGTACGCTCAGTGACTAATGGCCTAATCAGGGCTTGAAAAATATATAAACAGTTCAGCAGAAGGCAGTTGCTGCACTGAGCGCTTTTCCTGCAGTCGGGGGTGAGCTTGTGGCAATTACACAGGCGAGGTGTGCGGCAGCGTCTTTGACGTCTGGGCGTCCGAGTGCTCCCACAAATCCGTGCACGGTTGCTGATGGACGGCAGGTCCGTTTTCCTACGCATGAGCCTGGCCTGCCAAATGCTCGTCCTAATTGGGTCTGACCTGGTGTGCCTTAATGTGGGCGTTACACGTGTCACAACTTCTTTCCTTTCCTCTACGTGCTACTGACTGTGACAGCTTTAGAGAGGCAGCCTTGCTCACGTGTCCCCTGTGGCGTCCCCCTAGCTGGCCCTGGCTGCTTAGGATAGAATTACAGTGGAGACGGTGCAGGCAGGACTGCAGGGCTTCCTTGGTGCATTGCTGACTGACAGACTGCCCAGCTGAGATACATAGAGGTAGAGACTTTCAACGGGGACCACGTACCACCCCCCAAACCAGGTGAGCGTGATTTGGTCGAGGAGTAATGACAATGATCATTGTCATGTCTTTTTTCCTCCAGAATTGATCAGGTCGCCCCTAAACTCAACGTCTCCACCCCCATGCAGTCTTTTTTTTTTTTTTTCCGTACAACATTTTCTGGCTGCTAGCTGGACCACTGATTTAATTTTTTAAATTTTTTGATGACACCATTTCAATCGCCAGAAGGTAGCGTCTCATTGATGTGCTACTTCAAAAACCGTTTCCAAAGAAATAATTAGTGATGGAAAACTGTGTTTTCTAAAATAATGAACTGGATTGTTTTTTCAGGCGCATGCTGGTTCATTCATCAAGGGAAGAAAAGAGTCTCTGCTTGGCCTTCTTCCTAGCTTTTTAAGGATTCTGTGGCTGACAGGCTCCTTATGTATAACAGTGCCTAATACCCATTGGTGTGATTTGTTTCACTTTAAATTTTCAGCTCTTGGAGAATAGGACAATAGCCAGTTTTCCATGCTTTTGGGGACCCCATTGTCCCTCACGTCCTCTCCAGGGCGACACTCCACGCCTACCCCCATGTAGGAGCTACCCTGGGCCCCTCTTTTCTTGAAGGATCTGATGAGCTTGCTTCATACTGTGATGTGTGGACCATGTCTTTCTTAGTCTTCCTGGGGGAATGTATGTGTTAGAAGCTGCCCAGTACCCTGGACGAGAATTTATTTTGAAACTCAGAGCATTGAGGATTAGGGAAAGCAAAGAAAGCGAAGTGGTGGAAGGAGATGTGTAGGGGCTAAAAGGCCTTTCTGGGGCTCCTGAAAGCAGTGGGTGTCAGGGTCATCACCTTGTCTCAAGGTTGCCTGCAGCTCTGCACCCGACCAGCACTCTGTACACAGGCCAGTTACTGGGTTGCTTTCAGCAGGATTGCTGGGTACAGGGCAGAGAGGTGGAGCAGCATCCTCCCAAACTCATTTAAAATCTATACATTCTCTTAGAGTTTTATTATCTATCTCGGATATGGGAGATCATGGGTAAAATACTCCAAAGTATTTTATTTGGTGGAATCCAAGGGGGGGAAAGGGGGCTGGCATATTGGGTTTTAAAAAATTTGGGGTGCTTCTTTGATTATACGCCTTAATTTTTTAAATAGCAACCAGATTAAATATTTTTTAAAGAAACCACTTTTAAAGTGGCTCTTGATACCGCTGCATTAGGAACTCAAGATGTGAGCCACGATCCCTTGAACTGCAGCAACGATAAACGTCTCAATAGGCATTAAAATGAAAGATGCTCGACGTGGCAGCAGGGTGAAGTAACGCCTGCCAGAAGGCACTGACGCTTCGGGGAGCCCCTCCACTTACTTCCAGGGACAGGAGACATATCACAAGGGGAACTGTGTGACGTTCAGACATTTGTGTGGGGGGCCTGCAGCGAGTTCTTCCTGTCGTCTGACTCCGTTGTTTCCTGACCGGAGTGCACGTGTAAGCTGCCGTAAGGAGTGTGTGCATGAAATCATGTTTGCGGTGTCTTATGGGAAACGTAAGGGATTTTTCAAAGTCGATTTGGATTATGTACAACTTTAGCTTAACTTTTTGAGCTTAACCTCCCACATAAAATCTGACTCTGCCGTTATGTCGTCCTCTCCCCGCTCCTCCCCTGCCTCCCGCCCTCCCTCCCGCCCTCCCTCCCTCCCTTTCTACCTTTCTTCCTTTCCTTTCCTCCTCCCCTCTCTTCCTTTTGGTAGATTAACTTCCACAGATTTTTTTTTTGTGAAATGAAATGTGATATCTACTTATATTCACACCAGAAAATTACTAGTATGAAGAATATTCAGATCTCTTAGGAAAAATACATGGTGAAAGTACCTCTTAAAGGTCTACCTGAATTCCCCATCCTTTGCTCCTACTTAGCTTTCTGTCTTCAGTTTCCCATTTTTAGCTGGAAAAATCACACCAGCCAGGTTCTCTGTGCAGCAAAGCATATTAAACCAGCTACAGGTGAGAAAGGAACACTTTTAATACAAGGTACCATGACAATGATAATGATTGGTAGGGTATATAGCATTGTCAGTAAGCATCTAAAAATAAGACTTAACCTAAATAACTGAAGAAACTCAATAGTTGGTTAAAACTTATATGATATAAACATGTACATTTTCTCAAATCAAAAGAAATTAAACTAGATACCCAAGAAGTTGGCATATGAAGAAGTAAGAATGTCTGAAAATCCTGAAAGTAACATAGGTGTTGATGGTGTACGGATTTCCTTTGTATCTCTATTATGGAAGAGTAATTTAATCTGCATTTTGGCCTTGTGGCATCATCCCCTCAACCTCTTCTGCCCTTTCTGACTGGTGACATTAAAATAATTTGGTCCAATAAGGAATCCTTTAAAAAGTTTTTTGCCATTGTTAAGATTAAGTGACAAATGATAAATACATCCAAAGTTATCGCCAGATTTAGAAACAAACAGACAGCATTTTGGCTTGAGGAGCAGGTGGTTTTAGGCAATAGCTATGGATAAAAATTGAATAAAAATATATCATTTAAGTTCAGGGAGTTCCCTGGTGGTGTAGTGGCTAAGACTTCGGCGTTGTCAACACTGCAGCCTGGTTTCGATTCCCAGCCAGGGAACTACCCACATAAATAAATAAATAAATAAATAAATAAATAAATAAATAAGTTCATCATGCACCAAACACTTTCAGACAACCATTTAATTTCTTTAAATGTAAGACCATTAAAATGCACTGTAAACGCAAAAAATAGTGTGGGCTGATTGATGAAAACAGAATTAATTAAGACCAGTTATAGAAAATTGTGAATAGTTATATCTGAGTTTCACCAATAGTCTCTTGCTAACATTGACAAGTCGTCATGTGGTGAAAACAAATGCAGGTGAACACAGAGCTGTTTAAAAAGCTGTTGGCTGCTTGAAAGGACAAACGCTCATGTCGCATTTAGCAGAAAAGTAACCCTCAACAAGCTACTGTACAAGCACGCCTTCACTGGTGCGAGTGGAGCAGGATACAGATAATACGGGCCAAGGAAACAGGGTTTGGAGAAGAATCCTAGCTCACAGGTTTGCACCCCTTCAGACCTAATGATGAGAGTAGGGAGCAGCGCACCCGCCACGGGCAGAGACGTAATTTCACCTAAGGATTGCCTATCAGACACTTTTAAAATGTGCCTCCCTGTCCCATTATCTAAGGGGGATTTTCAAATGGCACTCTGGGGAGGGGAATTTAAAAATAGAAGCGTCCCCTCCCCCAGCGCACACATAATTAACACCTGTGTCCCAGCTTGGAGCCGTCTGCCTGCCCGTGGCCGGTCAGCCCCCCGGACGTGTCCACATTCTCCCTGACTCACACCGTATTGTTTGTTTACACATTTGTCTCCCAGACCAGCCTGGGAAGCTTTAAGGACCAGGACGGACTCGTCAGGGTGCTTTGCTTACTGAGGCCACTCAGGCATTATTCATCCATCTTAAAAAAAAAAGTCAGCTAGGAAGTGAAAATACAACAGCAAAATGAGATTAACAGCTCAGATGGGAAAGGTTATGAAATAGTGGAGAGGGTGCAGTGAACCCAGGAGCAAAATGAGCATGCTGGTCCCCACCTCATGATGGAACTGGAGAAAACCCATGATCGATGCTGGTGTAGAAACTTCCTTTGTCAGCCAAATGTTCCAAAGGAAAGGCGCATTTTGTAGTTAAATCTGTTTTGGAGATGTTTCCAACCCAAAAGAATCAGACTGCAATTCTTTGGTCACCATGAGCAATCCACAACAGAAAATATAATTTGTGAGTGGGGAATCAGGGTAGGAAACCCAACTTTATATTCTTTTTATAGAAAAAAAAAATATCCATTCTGCCACGGCACTACTTTCCTGTTTTCTAACCCAGGCACATGCGTCGCCAGTGTCTGTTTATTATCCCACCACTAGATGGAGAGTGCAAGGACCATATTTTATTCCTATGTATCCTTGGGGCCCAGTGCGAAGCAGGCACTCAGCAAATGTTGAATGAAGAAATAAGAAGTTTCAATCGCCCTCTCAGCTGAAAGGATCTATAAAACCAGGGCTAGGACCCACAAGAGTTGGTTTCACATGCTGGTTAATTGTAGCTCTGAAAATAAGGAGCTACTTTATACATTGTTTTTATATAAGACGGTTGTATGTCTGAGCAACATCTACAGGAAAAAGTTACAGGTAGGGGATATTAAGTCTGGCAGGGACCTAAAACCTGCAGCTCAATCCATTTAAGAGCTTCCCCCCCGGCTCTTCTCAATGAACCATACAGAAAAGGGTGAGTGGGGGTTAGTAAACCCCCCTTTAGAAATCTTAGTTTGTATACAGTTTCACCAGATTGCAACTCTCGTGTCCTTGCTACTTTTACTGCTGTGGTGGTGGCATTACTGACTGAATGAGGGCAGCACTCCGTGCTGGGGCCTGTGTGGATGTGTCCATTTCCTAATACAACTCGGTGGTGCAGCATATTGGAGACAACGTGTAATGATGTCCCAGTGTCTTTTCTCCCTGCCCTCACCCTATTACCTTCTTCCCTGGCAGTGCCCTGCACCCCAATTTTAAATAGCACATTAGGTTCATCTCCACCTTCCCCTGAAAACCATTTCCCTGGTTCTCCCCCCCGCCCCCGATGTGTGTTACTTTCATGAATGCTTGAATTTCAGATTTGCAAACAAGCCAAAAATGTGTTACCTTCCGGAAAGGGCATGCAGAAAATGTGTGTCGGTGGCTGTCCGAGTGCCAGGAGGCCAGCATCAGTACGGACCACTCCTTCCCCCTGAATTTTGTTGTGAAACATCTGAAAGGAGGCAAGGGATGGGAATTCGTGATGAGCGCGGTGGCCCTTGGCCCCTCCATCTTCAGAATTACGTGGTATTTTCCGGACTTCACGAGAAGGTTATGCACCTGGGGAAAGGCCTCTGAGAGCTAATGTGGAATTCTAAAGTCTCAGTGTTAATTAATATGGAAGTCGTGGGTGGAGGATTAACCTACCAAGGTTATAGTTAAATTAATCTGTGAAACAGCCTTCGAGTTACCAGGGATGTGTGTGCTAACGCTCCTGGAAGAACGTTCTGGAACGTCACCACGCCCTGTAACTCGGCCAGCCACCTCCATGGGGACCTCAGAGGCGGCTCCGTGTGGCTGGGGCTGTGTGTTTAACATCCGTCTGGGGGGCTGTGGTTTTGTTTAAGGGTTCAGTCAGGGCAGGAGCTGTTTCCGTGTGCCGTTTTGTTGTTTGGAAATTGAAATGGAGAGTCTGAGCCGAATCACGGACGACGTAAAACGGGGTCCGTTAACGTCTTACTCAATGTTTTGCTAGAGAGGACTTGTTGGGGGACGATCTGTTTCTCTAGCAGACCCATTTCTTCCTCTCGGACGGTGGCTGATGGCAGAGCTTCTGTGCGGTGCCGAGCCGGGCTGTCAGTCATCTGCATGCTTGGTCTACACTGTGTGAAAGCCGGTCCGAAGGGTTGTTATGAACGGGACCTACGCGGTCAGGCTGCGGTCCTAGTCCCGCATTGGCCAGCTTGGCCTGTGCAGCCTCCGTCACTGCGGGGTGGGCTGTGCGGGCGCCTTGGCAGCCCTGGCCTGCGGCTCCTGCCGGGAGGGCCGCCTTCCGTTGCCTGTGGCTGGGGGTGAGTGTACCGGGGCCATTCAGCAAAACAAAGCAGAACTGTGGCTGCGTTCTGACTTCCAGCTGTTTGCAGATGCCAAGCAGACGGACTCCATGGGAGACTCGTTTGAATGAGACCAGATGCAACGCACGAGCCCATGCACACACGCGGGTGGGGGGCTGCTCCCTCCACGGGGGCAGGGGGTGGGGGCTGATGCAGACAGCAGCCGATAGCTGGTAAACCCGCATAGGCCTCGGACCAGTGGATTCCAGCCCGGGCCCGTGTGCCACCCTGCAGAGGACGCGGGACGGCGTCTGGCCACGTTATTGGTCGTCACAACTGGGAGAGGGGCCTAGAGCTCCTGGCACCCAGTGGGGAGAGACCTGGGCTACGGCTCAGGGTCCCTGCCACGCACGCAACAGTCCACGCGACAGAAGAAATACCTGGTCCCAAATGTCAGTAGCGCCGGAGCCGAGAACCCTTAGACCCCCCTCATTTTGTGCTTTTCCAAAGTGATAAACCGGTCTGCCTTGGTGGAAGGTTCAAGAAGGTAAGCTGCAGCTCTGAGTGGGAGGAACAGGAAAGAAGGGGAGAGAAAGTGAACTGCCTGAGCCACGTCCCAAATAGGGGGGATTCTGTGCTCATGTGTTCGGGAGGGCTGAAGAGTAAGCGGGCCGCCGGGCACGGCCTTGGGCTGCAGCTGGCCGGGATTGATCGGCTTTGCTTTTCTCCGTAGAACCGTGTTCGTTTCCTATTGCTGCTGTCACAAAGGACCGCAAACCGGGGGACCCAAAACAGCTCCAGTTTATTATCTTGCAGGTCTAGCGTCAGAAATGCAACACAGGGCTCCCGTGCTCAAGTCCAGGTGGCAGTGGCACCCCCTTGCTTCCGGGGACTTCAGGGGAGACCTCCTGTCATTGCCTTTTCTAGTTCCTTGGCTTGTGCCATCCGCCCCACTGTGTCTTCAGAGCCAGCAGTGTCGCGTCCCCCTGTACCTTTCCCTCACCACCACGTCCTCCTGTGACTCAGTTTTTGTGCCTTCCTCTTCTTCTCCCTTTGGTGACATTGGGCTCAACCTGTCCAGGCTCCCGTTTCTTAACTGAGTCACATCTGTGAAGTCCCTTTTCTTCTATGGCAGGTAATATTCCAGGTTATGGGAATTAGGATGGGACACCTTTGGGGAGGGGCGAGGGACACGATTCTGCTGGGGCTGCATTTCACTGACGTGAGCCAGACGGCGTCGAAAAAGAAGGATTGTGGACATGGTTTGAAATCATCCTCTTTGCAGTGTTTCGGAAGTAATTTTCCTTTTAGTTATTGTAGTGCGACTCCAAAAATCTTCGCAGGAGGTTAAACGGTAGTTGTGAAAGTCGGCAAAGACACACGCCCAGACAAGAGAAATCAAGAGGGAAGCAGGGGTGGGGGGTGGGGGACACGCCCGGTGAGGGGTTTGAAAACTTAAATGTGCAACGAGCATTCACTTGGGGGTGAGGGGAGGGCATCTAGAAAATTCAGATTCCTAGGCCCTAAGACCCTGACTCAGAGCCGGTGGGGCCCAGGGGCTGTATTTTTAATGAGCCCTGTCCTGTGCTGCATTTAACATAAAAGGTTCTTGGATCCCACTTTGAGAAACAAAATGCGAATAATTATTTTAGAAGACATATATATTTTAATATTTTAGTGTCAAACAAAACACTGATATTAGAGGACAGAATAAAGTTTATTAAGTGCCTGACATTCTTGTCATTTCACTTACATTTGGGGGAATGTGATTTTGTTTTTGGCATATCCTAAGCCTTGTTACAAGGGTATGAAAGTCATATTCATGTTAAAAATATGTAATGAATTTGACCCTTGATTGTTCTTGTAAAGACTGTCTTCTTCTCCGTGTGATTAATGGTTGTGTTGATACAAGGGAGATGCTGGCTTACTAACTAACGTTCGGCAAGAGCTAAGGATTCTTGGAAACGTCCGTAGCTCTGAGTCCTTTTCAAATCAGCAGAAACCAGGCTGTCATTACAGGTTTGTTTGGAAGCTTAGAGATAACACTAATGAACTTCTCAGCACATAGTAGTGGCTCAATAAATGAGGACTCTAGAAGCAAATTAATTTCTTTGCGCTTTTTCTGGGACTTGCATTTTAGGAATAGATCCTTTGCGTTGATCCCTACCCATATGATCCTTACGGCCCACCTTCCCTGTGGAATCTTCCCTGACACCGTCTCCTGCATAAAACAGTTTCCTCTTCTGACGTCCCATAACTCTTCTCTTATTCTCTTATTTTATTGCAAAGTTGAGTCATGTGCGTACATGCTCCTCTCACAGATGGAGGGATTAACTTCCCAAGGGCATGGTCCATAGCAAGTATTTTTTTTATTCCAGACAAGCGTCTGGCAGAATTCCACAGCACATATTCAATAAGTGTGTTGGGAATTGACTAACATTTAGGCAATTAGGTCATCCACTTACAGTTTTCTTCAGATATGCTTAGACATTTAAGTAGGTGGTGAACTTATTATACAACAAGTTGACCATGCAGTGTCGAATGGTACACCTGGAACCTATGTAATTCTTGCTAACAGGTGTCACCCCAATAAGTTTAACAATAAGGAAGGAAGGAAGGAAGGAAAGAAGGAAGGAAGGAAAGAAGGAAGGAAGGAAGGAAGGAAGGAAGGAAGGAATTAAGGAATTTAAGACTTTGTGATGATTTTCATGATACCAGATTTCAGAATGGTTATTTACTAAGCTTTTTATGTGAATGATGTCATGACATCAATAATGAGCTAGAGTCAGTCTACTTGAAGGAGGGTGGTTTGTAATCTAGATGAGATGCTCCACGTGTAATGTCCAAATGAAATATGAAATTGAGCTGTTGGTATGTGCTTGTGGTGAGCAGAAGCCGTTATTATGCTTGGGTAAAAGTCATATCTTGTCAGTTTACACGGAGCCAGAGATTAAAAATAACATTTGTTTCTGTTTTAGTAACTGCTTTAAAAAATATCCCAAACCATTTCATTTTCTTTACTTTGACTTCTAGTAGTGTTTTTAATATGTGGCCTTTCAAACAGTAATGAAATGCATCAATGCAACTTGGCAATGCATTGCAGGTCATGCTTCTAGGATTATTTTTAATGATTAAAAGTCATAGGGTGTTGTTTCGTTGTGTTTTTTATAAAGCAGCCCAAAATACAAATGAGCCAAGTGAGCCCAGGAAGGAGTCTGTGGATGACATGGTGGTTCCTGGCCCGTGGTGGATGCTGCACACCTGGGTTCCCAGCTCTCTTCTTCCTTCTTTCTTCTTCCTTCTCACCCCTTCACCAGCCAACAGGCTTCGCTGAGGCCCGCGCGGCCCTCCCTCTTCGGTGACGCTCTGAGGAGCACGCCGTTGTTGCCCACGGTGTTCATGGCGGGGAATACGTCATCGCGTCTGTGTTCTCTAGAGGCAGCTTGGTGGCAGCCTGGAGCCCTGGGCACCGTGGGCGCAGCGGGAAGTCTCGGTGCAAAGGCAGGAGGGGCGGGCGAGGTCCACCGTGGTGCCGGGGGGCGAAGGAGTCTGCGTAGTGCAAACAGGAAGCCGAATGGTAGGGTTTGGAGCCAGCTCACTGTGGGAGCGGGTGGAAGGCAGCGGTGTTCATTCTGCTGTTTCCCAGCCTGGGCATCGGCAGGGTGCCGGGAACAAGCTTAGCGGATCCGTGAAAGGCAGGGGATCCCCGAGTCTCTTGTCCCCCAACATGGCTTTACTGCTTTCCTTGATCCTCTGGCTTACCCTGTGTTGTTCGGGGGGCACCTTCAGCTTCACTCGGGCTGTCAGATGCTCAGGAGTGAGAACAGGAGGCTGAGAGCAACACCACTAGCCAAAGTGGGTGGAGGCACAAGGGAAGTTCAGTCTGGGGTTGTCCTCACATGTGACGGGGCAGGCCGTCTGTCAAGGTGGCCAGCCTACGATTGCTCGTGGTGAGGACACCAGCCCTGCACTGGGCCATGACAGCGATGCAGGGAACGTGCGGGAGGGTCAGAAACAGAGAACAGTGCCGCGTGAACTATAATTACTTACACGTTGCCGTAAGTAAATATTTTAAATATACGAAAATGGCAACATCAGGAAACATGACTAAGAAGTCAGCATGCGACAACACCCTTTTCCCCACCTTGGTGGCTGTTGAAAATTTCCACCCAGAATGTTATATGCAAAGAAGGTTCCGACCAGGCGGTTGAAAGTGGCGGAGGGAGGCCAACCTGGGCATCGTTCTGCAAATCCCGTGCTGGAACTTACACGTGGGAATTAGCATGTAAGTCGCAGTAAGTCTGTCACAGGCATTAGATGTGACCCATTACAGTGGCTTTCCTTTCTTAACTTGTGTACATGAATTCGACGTGGTTAAAAACAAACGAACAGCAGGTCATCTCCTAACCAGGTCTCTTGCCAATACACAGCCCCCAGTTTATTTACTTGGAGAAAAGGGGGCGTCTTGGAGGAGAAGGAAATGCCTCCTGGGTGGGACATAATATAGAAGGATTGTTGTTTTCACTTGATGTTACGTTGTACCGTTTTATACCAAGTATGTAGCACAGTTTTTCAAAGAGTAATTATGATGCCAAGAGAATGAGCTGGATTCCCTTTGGTCCGTGGCCCACAGGCTGTTTAATATTCATTTAAAAGCTCCATGCCAGGTTGTGGCCTTGGTGTTGAAAACGGAGACACACAAAACACTTCGATGGGACACGGGACTGCGGGTAATAGTTGTCATTAAAAATGGCTGAGCATTTAGAAAGGACAAGACACTTGGTCCACTCCCAATCCGTCTTTCTTTCTTGCTTTCTTTCTTTTTGTCAAGAGTTGGTATACCCTCCTACTTTCTTCTAACATCAGTTCACATTAGGACTGACCTAATTCTTTCTACTCCGAGAACCTCAGCACTAAGTCGGCATGCAGCTTCTCAGTGGACGTCACTGATTGCAGCCTAGACTGCTCTTCTCTTTAAGCATCTCTAAAACTTCTAGTTGAATTACACTGGTCATTTTGTTTAATTTTCGGACTGAAGGGAAAGGTGTTTCACGATAGGATCGACTTGAAAATACACGCCTGGGTTCTCAAGTCTCCACCCAGTGAGAGAGCGACGGAAGCAAGTGTGACACTCTGCATCCGGCCGTGTGGGAATCGATGTCCTACTAGTAGAACACCGCCATCTACTAGTAGTTGTGAGCGACGAGACACAGATAAAGCCACGTGACCCACAGTGGGGGAGCGCATTGATGGGAGTCACCCCCGGAAGGACAGGGGTCTTGAGAGGACTCTAGAAAGGTATTCAATATGTTTTGAAGGATTCTGGGTTAGCAGAAGGACGGCCATCGAGGTGAGAGAAATCGTGGGCAAGGGGACAGAGGGACATAGTGAACCACCTGCCCTGAGGGAGCTAAGGGTTCAGCGAGCACTTGGAAAGGGTAGGCCTGCCTCCTTGCCATTCGGTGGTACAGATGACAGGCACGCTCAGTGTCCTGTTCCATAAATGTGCTTTCCGAAGGACGACGTGAGAGAATACGGACCAATGGCGCCTTGGGTCTTGTTTACAGAACCTCATCACCAGGGCTCCTAAGAACCAAAAGATTGGACTTCACCGCCTCTGTGGCCTTTGAGGAAGACTTCTTTTTCCAGTGGTAACCAGTGTGCTTTGGGGAGGGGAAATCATCTTTTTGCAGGTGCATTTATTAGTGGGGGGCTCTGACCTAATTCATCGAACAGCACCTCACTTTGAAACATGAAAGTGGAGAGGATATGTCATGATTTTAGGAATACAGTGGTCCCCCTTATCCATCGTTTCATTTTCTGTGGGCTCTGTTGCTAAGGGTCAACCATGGTCAGAAAATATTAAATGGAAAATTCCAGAAATAAAAAAACTCATAAATTTTACACCACATGCCGTTCTAAGTGGTGTGATGAAATCTGTGTCGTCTTGTCCTGTGCTGTCCGGGACCTCAATCATCCCTTTGTCTCGGGTCTCCACGCTGTAGATGCCCCTGCCCGGTGGGCACCTTGTGGCCATCTCGGCCATCAGATGGACTGTGTTGGTATCGCAGTCCTTGTGTGTACGTGACCCTTATTGACTTCCTGATGGCCCAAAGCACAAGAGTAGTGACACTAGCAATTCGGATATGCCGAAGAGGAGCTGTACAGAGGTTCCTTTAAGTGAAAAGACATGATTTACCTATTTCATTCCATTTTCTCCCAAGTGTACAGTGGCATTTTTCTGAGGCTACAGATGTGTGATGATGTTGTGTAGTGACATGTGTCTTCATTTGGAAGACCTGCATAATTCAGTGAACTAACACTATTTTCCCGGTGCCCCGTGCCCGGTGTTACAGAGTATCATGCATGGTAAAAGATCCATCCAAGGTGCAAGATAAACCAATGAATTTAATATAAAAGACAGCAAGTAGTTCATTCATGTGTTTCCGATTCCACATCGCCACTATCCGTTAGGAAACTCTCACTTGTCAAGTTTTGGTGTCATGTGAGAGAAGAATTTCTACAATTAGCTGGAAGCGAAGGCCACATTTTCTCCCTATACTTCAACCAAACAAACATGTCACACCAAATTGAATTCAGAGACACATTTGAGAATTGTAACTGTGTTCTATTAAGCCAGACATTAAAGAGATAATGCAGAAATGGAAACCAGTGTCATGCTTCCCACTAAGGTTTTTGTTTTGAAAAATGTAGTTATTTCTTCATAATATTTTATGTCACGTGCCATGGCCATACTAAATGAATTAATACATATTTTTAATTTCCCTCAGTTTTAATTTCTAATATAATACATGTTAAATATAATTTACCTAGTTAAAAGATTTTTGGGGTCCTCCATGCATTTTAGAAGTGTAAAGGAGACTTGAGACCAAAAGGTTTGAGAACCACTGGCCTAGTGCATTGTTTACGAGGGTGCATTCCGGTCGATGCTTGTCTCCTGGTGACTTATTTCTTCTGAAAAAGTGTTCTGTGTTGAAACATATTTGGGGCCAACATGTGTGCTTTGTGTCCTCTTAGAGATTTACAATACGTATTAACCCACCGAAGTCCCTCAGAAGTGTTTCTCAAGTTTGGTTCAGCCTTTCTCCTCTGATGATGATTACCATGACGTGGCGTTCCACAGTGACCGTGTGGCGTGCCATTGCACACCCTGGCTACCACATGCTATGAGCTTCTCTTTCCATTTTTCCAAAACCAAAAGCATGCTCTAGCAGCTACTTTCCTTCCAATCCATACGTTAGAGCAGGCTTGTCCAACCCGCGGCCCAACACACATCCGTAAACTCTCTTAAAACAATATGAGAATTTTTTGTGATTTTTTCTTTTTTTGGTACCTCATCAGCTGTCGTTAGTGTGAGTGTGTTTTCTGTGTGGCCCAAGACAATTCTTCTCCCAGTGTGGCCCAGGGAAGCCGACAGGTTGGACACGGCTGCCTTAGAGGAAGGCCCAGGAAAGTGTACCAGCGAATCGACTGACTCTCTTTTTACAAGGAAAATCAGCCACTTCATTATAGTACACTGTTTTGCTTATACTCTTCAAAGCTGTTTTTACTTATGTTTCCAAACTCGTATGTTTTTAAAACTCCGTGTTAGACCTTGTTGTGCGTTAGTGAGTAGCATCTGCTCCTTGTGTCACAAAACAAAGTGATCCATCCCCACACAAATGGCCCAAATTGCAGGTTAACTTCTAGCAGCCTCGCTGTAGAGCTATTACTACTGTTTGGTATTTTTTAAATAGCAAAAAAAAAAAAAAAAAAAAAAAAAAAAAAAGAAAAAAGAAAACCAAAAAGCAAAACACCTTGGGTGATGCGTCATATGTCTGCTTTCTGTAACAGAACCATTTATAAATGGAGTGAATATTTTTTCCCTTTTAATGTTTCCTTCCAATTCTTTCATTTCCCCTGATTGCGGGCACCATCCTAACAGTTAAAACAAAATTATTCCACAGAATGGAGGAAGGACACGTCCCTGGGGGGCATTCCTCTTCTAAAAAATAAGATGACAAAATGACCCGCTCTGCAGTTCCTCTCTGACGACAATGCCATTCTAAATTTGTATCGAGACACAAGAGCAGAAGTCATTTCTTTTACTTTCTGTATTTCAGGTGTCTGTGTCAGGGAAAGAATGGAAATGTCTTAATTTGTTTTAATAATGAAAGGGACAATAGCCATTGCATTTTATATAGTTCAAAAGCTTTTTCTTTTCTTTTTTTATGTCTTGGTCTTGCCATTCCTACTATAAAACTTAATATTGTTTGAATCCTTAGTGACTTTCTGCCGTTACGATTTAAAAAAAAGTCAAGCAGAAATTACCGTGGCTGTCTTATTCAATATGTTGTTGTTTTTTCACCGCCGTGTAATTTTAGGGAGAACACTGTGCATGTGTAGGGTGACCTTCAGTCTGGAGAAATATGTGTTAGAATGCTTGCAGATTGCTCTGGGAATTCTCTCAGAGTTAAGTCAGCTAGATTAACCAGACTGAAATTCAAGGACCAGACCGAGGTCACTCTTCAAAGAGCATGTGACACCTTTCTATCGTCTTTGACAGTTAAGTATAGACGGCTGTGTGTTCGGGATATCGATGATAGAATTGCAGAGCTCCGTGACAGGCTAAGAAGTTTGGAGAAGATGCGTAAGGGCCATTGTTTGGATAGACTATGTGATGTTAGTGCTTTGTGCAGTGGAAAGTCAAATTTCAGGCATGCACATCTGCAGTGGGAGAAAAGGTTATTCTGGGGGGCGGGGGTTCTGTCATGGAGCATCAAGGGCCTAAGCTGGCCCTTAGTTCGAATTCCTGAGTTTGAATCCCACCTCTACCAGATATGTGTGGTGTTGGGCAGTGCTGTAACTTCTTTGCGACTCAGTTTCTCCAACTATAAAAAGCCACATAAAATTTCTAGAACAGTGCTTTGTACATCACAGCTATCTAGTTATCTATTCTTATGTAACAAATGACCCCAAACCTTGGTGGCTTAAGACAGCAGGTATTTATTATCTCCCAGTTTCTGTGAGTGGGACAGGGCACGTCTTCGATGGGAGGCCTCTGGCTCAAGGCCTCTTGTGAGGTCACCGTCAAGCCAATAGGCTGCAGGCTCATCTGAGGCTGACTCACACAGGTGCGAGCAGGCCCCGTGGGCCCCTCACAGGACGGCCCCCGCCTAGCTGTCGCTTGTCCTCAGTGAGGAATCCAGGAGAAAAGGCAAGAGAGCACCCAAGATGGAATCCTAGGCTTTTTGGAACCCAGTTGTGGAAATGCCATCGCATTATCTCTGCTGTACTCTCTCTGCTAAAGGGAGTCGGGAACTCCAATCTACACTCGACGGGACACTATACCAGGGCGTGAGTACCAAGATGTGGGCTCACTGGAACCACCTTGGAGGCTGCCCAGGACAGGAACTCATGCCTTAACTTATGTCTGTGAATTCCAGTCATGCATCCAGCTGTCTGTTTGCTATCTCACTGGGATGTGTGGGGCTCGTGTTAACTTAACGTGGAAAAATGGAGCTCCCTGGCACTCGCTTCTCCAGTACTCTTTCCATCTCGGTACATGACAGCTCCATTTTGATTGGGTCTAAAACCTGGAAGAATCCTATTTAATGCTTTCTTTCCCTTAAACCACTTGTCCACTTGACCTTCAAAATATATCCAGAACCTCACCGGTTCTCACTCCCTCTGGCCCCAATGTCACTACCATTGCCCACGTGTCAGGTGTCCCGCCTGAATTTCTGCGGTGCCTGGTGAGCTCTCTGTTTTCATCATTATCCCTTACTGTCTGTTCTTCACACGGTGGACAGAATGATCCCTTAAATAAGATGATCATTATACTACTCCATTCACTATTCTCTAACGTCTCCCCATTTTACTTAGAGTGAAAACCCAGAGTCTTTACTATGGCCGACAAGGCCTTTCATGATTATACAATTATTTTTCTGTATTTCCTCTAAAATGATGTATATATAGTATAGTAAATACTGTATACAAGATGCATGCCTGTGTAAACACATATTTATATGTTTAATTAATTTATCTAGAATTTCTTTTCTCAATGGTGTAAGGTAGGGATTTGACTATCCAGATGAAGGGCTAGTTTTCCCAGCACTGTTCGTTGAATTGAACACCCATTCCCCACTGAAGTGATGCTCTACCAGGAATGTGTTAGTCTTTTCCTACACAGCCTATGTCTAGTTGTTGAACTTTAAAACAAAGATGTACCTAGATCACATAATTTGCAATGGTGTTTTTTATAGATTTTATTTGATCTGGCATACTCAAATACATATAACCACAACTTGAATTATATTGTGAGTTAATTATGGAAAATATTTACTTAAGTCCCTTTATTCGATAGATAAGGAACTAATTCTACTTAGGAGATTGTGACTTAAATTTAGAAATGCAGTTAGCTGCTAAACTAAGATTAAAAAAATATAATCTCGTGGTTCTTAGACCATGGTATCTGACATATGTTGATATATGATACTTTGCTGCTGCTGTTTATAAGTATTTAGAAAACTGTTGCAGAAATGTTGCTCAAATTTTAAAACCACGTAAGGATATCCTCAGGAGGGACATCCTTGTTTACGTAGTAACTTGTGGCGTTCAGGAATATCTGTCAGTGCTCTAGGGTTTGTTTTCTTCTTTCTGGCCTTCTGGTCTCGTCTCTAGTCATAACTTCAACACGAATGGCAAGCAAAGGAGATGGAACTCAAGCCAGTGTGTTCGTTGGTTTATTAGTAGCACTGCTGAAATGCTTGCTGAAGAAGGAAGTATAGTGGAATTCTTGTTTAAAAGGAGGTGTGTAGAATTTTCACGGGTTTTCTTTTGATAAAAATTGTCTCATTCTTGTGGACCTATGTGTAATTGAGGGTTGGCTATAAATCACAAAATGAATCACTTCCAACGCCTTCACTTCTGCAGAGATAAGAATGGAAAATCTTGTCACTTAGATGAGTCCTTTTTTTTTTTTTTTTGCTCCTCTACAAGGAGTAGAAGTCTTGCTCCTCTAGACACCAGACTTCAGCAGCAGTGAAGGGCCCAGAGCTAATACTGGAGCCAGTCTGCCTGTCCTAGACAGATTTTTGCTCTATTTGGTGACAAGAATATAATGCAAAAATGAATTTCTTTCTTTAGGGCAAAAACAAACCAGAAAAAGAAAGAAAGCATTCTCAATATTATGAGAAAAATCGGGCTTCTGGGAAACTTTTCCAATCAATACCCCATTACATTATAGTCAACATTATGTCCATTAAGAGTCAACAGTCATCAGTGATTACACCCAGAGTCAAGTCACAGCATCAGTGAACTCGCTGTGTGACTTCCAGAGGTCTGTCCACCTCTCTGGGCCAGCAGCTTCATGTCCAGAAGGATTTTGATCTAGATGACAAGGACCCTTCCCATTCTAGAATATCAAGATGTAGAGCTAGTAACATAAAGAGAAATGCAGCCATTTATTTTTAGTAAAACACTATTGATACCACCCAATATCTCACAGTGGGCTTGCTTAAATCCTCCTCCTCTCTCCAAATTCTATTTTTACCAAAACAGTGAAGCAAAGACAGTTTGTCATGCTTTGAACTTCCTGGTTTATGTTGATTTGTATCAATCTGTTACTGTTACACATTTGAGTGGGAGCTGAGTTACATTTCATGAAAAGTGCTCAGAAAACTAATAAAATCGTTACAGCCCCACTTTCGGTGGGTACCAATAGCACAGGACTGCCATTTGCAGGCATGTACTCTTCCAGCTAGACCATCAGTTCCCGAATGGTGGTATGCATACCCCGGGGGTACGTGCTGGGCGGTTCAGGGGTACGCGAAAAATGATCAGTAATGGTAAGCAAACAAGTCAAGTAAATACTTATACCTTCATGACAAATAAGTACCTCAATGAGCTAGTGCAAGTCCAGATTTAAGACTGTGTCTTGTTGCATCTTTTGAGCCTGATATCAAGAAACTAAGTGTATCAAAGCAAGCTCAACGATCTCACTAACAATGTTTCAGTCGGCTAGTGATCTGCCTAACAATTATTACGGACTTTTCAGATAACAAGAATACCTATTATTATTATTAACAATAAATTGAAAGTTTGTTAAATACGTGATCATAATTATCAATATTTAACTGTGCTACGAATATTATAAAATTAAATCTGTGCTTTGTACTTTTAGCATAGTAATGTTTCTTTTCTAATTTATGACCTCATTTCACTATTTTACGTCAAGATAGGCACTAAACAAATGTGTCAGTATTTAAAAGCAGCTGTTTAAAAACAAGGGGTATAATTTATAGAAATGGATATAAAAGTGGTGCACAAGTGGAAACAGGTTGGGAACCACTGAGCTAGACTGAGAACATAATGGTCTTAACCCAAGTCACTTGTTTAAACATTAACCAGATCTCCTCTTCCTCCTCCAAAGTGTTAAGTGCCTATAGGAGTTTAACCACAGGGATATACAAGTCCCCAAAGTCCTCTTAAAAACTGTTGAGTATACTCTACAGTGGTAGCTGCAGAGGGCTTTCAAAGAATTGATTATTCACGTAGCAATCCTGCGAGGCATAAAAGTACACCCTCTCTCTTGCAACTAGGTTATTTGATGATGAGATGTTTGGCGATCACCTCAGGACCTTTGGAGACACAAGGAGGAAGCGGTCAGTAGTTAGAGAACTAGGGGACAGCCTTCCACGGGGCTTCTGAAATCAGTGAGGAAGAGCTCACAAAGGGCTTAAAAAAAGGATGCAAACATCTTTTGAAGACTGTTTCCAGGCTCTCAAATGACCATGCTCAGAAAACAAAACAGTAGGGTGGATCCGACCGAGCATCCGAAGGAGCTAGAACAGCACCCTGGGGCAGTGAGGGTTTTAAGGCAGAAGAGAACTTTAGCGAACTTTTCAGAGCGACCTTGTCACACACAGCGCTGGCAATAGGCCTTATCAGCTGCTCTGCGTGGGGGCGAAGAGGCATGCATATATTAACCAGTCTTTGCATATTCCGTGTGTTAAGTAAATGCCACTTTCCGTCTTGGCTGAAGACGGTCTTTATCAAGGTTTATCAAGAGTCAAAAGAGAAGCCATCTATTCCTCATGTGTCCTGCAAAATGGAAAAAATCTCTCCTCGTACTTTATAGTTTGTTGTTATTGTTCAAGCCCAACAGCCCTTTATTTAAAAAAAAAAGTCTTCATATTAGCTCAATCTGTCTGAGTTTAATGCGCAGAATCAGATGAATTGTAATTGGAAATAAAAACTTCTTTTACTTTCTACCCTTGATGAACTGCCTGTCAGCATCTTTAATCGCGTACGTGTAAGAACTCCCCCTTTCTTGGCTTACTTCAGTCAGTTAACTTGAAGTTTTGCAACCACATTCCCACCGGTGAATATCAGAACTTTCAGGATGCGTCGCAGACCCTGCAGGTGTTGTGTTCGTTCCGACCTTCCTCCCCCACCACAGCCAGTATTTGGGGGTACCTGTAGATCAGTTATGCGATACTTTCATTCTGGTCATTAACATGCCTGTTTGAGGTTCTAAAACAGACATCTGAGAAAAGCCCGGGATTTCCCCCGAATATCAACCGACTGCTTGAATCGGCATTTTCTTTCTGACTTGGTGTTTTGTTTTGTCTTCCTGCAGCGCCCGGGAGCACGATGAGAGAGTGTCTTCTGCGGCCTCAACACTAGTCCCGCCGCAGGCCACGCGTGAGAGCCGGCGTGGACGTCTGCCCCCACGACTGCTCTTCAGACAGGCGCGTCTGGGTAAGTCGTCCGGAGGACTTGGCATTCAGACGCCTTAAATGTCACTAGTCGCCATTCCTCTGGTGTCCCAGGATGTCTTATGCAAGCACATGGCTGTTTTCTGCCACCCGAGCCACAGGGTGTTTAAGGACACGTGGTCCTGGTGATGGACAGCCAAGAAGCAACCCAGTGTACTTAGAGCGCCTGTTTCTGAAAGTATGCAGAACGGTGGGAGCTGCGTAGATGCATTTGCCATTAGAAAAGGACCAAAACGCGGAAAAAGAAACCAAACCCAAACAACTAAATGCACAAACAGCAAACTAGCTTTTCCAATCGTGTCGTTTTAGCTGAGAGCATAAAGCAAGCTCGTCCGACCCGCGGCCCCGCAGGCCGCAGGCAGCCCGGACGGCTCTGAATGCGGCCGAACTCACATTCGTACCCGTCCTTAAAACACCCCAAACCTTATACGGAGACCTGGGGTTTTTCATTTTGGTTTGGTTTGGTTTTTAGCCCATCAGCTATTGTTGGTGTGAGGATAGTTTATATGTGGCCCAAGACAATTCTTCCTTCAGTGTGGCCCAGGGAAGGCAAAAGGTTGGGCACCGCTGGCCACAACCAAACAAGAGGTGGTAGATTCCATCCGATGGCAGGCGTGTGACCCGGTCGGTAGTGAAGTGTTGGGATGGGCAAAGGTGAGAGGCTTTGGGCACTCCCAAGTCAACAGATGTTTATTGAACATGGTGCCCTGAATGACTGACTGTCTTGGTTTGGGGGTGAAATTAAAATGTTCCAAACTATACATGAACAATTCCAAAGTACACACCAAAAGCACGTGGGCGTCCAAGAAATTGTATCAGCCTCCCTCGTTGTATTTCTTGGAAACAGAGTCCTCAGATGGGAGCCCGGGCCTGCCCACCTATCTTGGGGGCCTCAGACAACTTACTCGTCCTCTTGGAATGAGTCACCTCTAAAAACACAAGGACATGCCTCAATGATGTCTACGGCCTTACACAAATTTATAATTCGACAGTCCACTCTAGTGAAATTAATTAAATATTATACCCTTTGATTTTTGCTCAGCAGAATGGACTATGTACCCTCAGCCAATCATCCTCTGCAGAGGGGCTCAATGGGTCAACCAGTGTGGAGGAAAGGGTCAGGAACTAGGGGGTGGGGGGTTCCCCTCTCCCCGATGCCATCGATCTTGTGAACCAGCCCTTTGGTCAAGCAGGCCTTGCAGTGTCTCTGGTTAATAATTTATTCCTTGTAGCACTAAAGAAAACGTGTCACAGTGTCACAGTAATATAATATTTGAATACAGGACATAGGCTTCTTTTGAATTATTGTCCTTTCTGTTTCTGTCGGGGAATCTAACTTCTCTCCTTCTGGGTTCCGTCTCACTGTGGTATGGGTTATTTGCCAGTCCTTGAGCCCCGTAGAACCCCAAACCTTGTTTTACGGTGATCAGAGTGTATTTTCCTTCCCTGCTAAACATCCCTTTTCTGCAGCAGAGCTGTGCACGATACTTTAAATGATGCTCAGATGTCACTCTCGTTAGCAGCTGGCTGTCTGCCTCCGCGTGGTGCATTATATGGGTTTGCTAACGGCATTTCTTTTCTCTTTCAAATGTTAAATTATGAAGTGCAGGAAACCACATGAATGTGGCAGAATGAAAATGCAAACAGTGTTGTCTGGAAATGCCAGTTTGATGATTCTACTGGTGACACTGTCCTCCCTGCACTCCACATACGAAGCCTCTCTACCTGTTTGGTGGCCGTCTTCTGTCGCACATCTTCATCATCATTTAAGCCACAGGCCGTGGCCGCTTGGCCATACTGAATCAGCAGGTTTGGTTGAGACGATGGCGTGGGGCTGTCTTCTTCTCCCCAAGTCCTGCCCAACCACTGAGTCTTCCTGAAGCTTACCTTTCCTTTGGGACTTCACTGCCCATCTCTCCTCACGAGCTCCTATAACGTGCAGAGCCTGCGTCGTGAAAGAACACAGTAGACTCTCCATTAACTGGAACTCAAGCAATCGGCACTTTCAAGCAACCAGCAAATTGCTTCACAGTGCTGGTTGCTTGAGTTTCAGTTAATGGAGAGTCTACTTAGAGTTATCTGGCATCTACTAATGTCCACGGCTGCCGGTTAACTGAGCGTCTCCATATGTGGCCGGGCATTGCTTTGCGGGTGGTGCCCATCACTCTGTCTGGGCTGGATACTGCTTGGGGGCAGGAATCAGATCACAGCCCAGGGATTCTCAAAGGTGGCCTTGCCCCAGGGCCTCCTGATCAGAGTCACCTGGAGGGATGTATGAAAGTGGCAGAAACAGCAACTCTGGGCTTGATGACTCAGAATTTCTGGGGATGCCGAACCCAAGGAACTCACCGAACATGACGCTCTCGCACACTCAGGTTTGCAAACAACTGAGTCTACTTCTTCATCCTCTTCGTCGCCTCCTCACCGGCAGCAGAGGGTCTAGGGCTGAGCCCCTCGTAGGTACCTCCCAAAATACTTGCTTGTTGATCTCAGCAGCCTCAAACCCTGATGGTTGTTGCATTCAGTCTTCAGTTGTCTTTTTAGGATGTGAAGTCGCATAGGCTGGCCAGACAGACGTTTTAAATGGGACGGAGAACAACGGTCCTGTCCTGTTTCACATGGTTCGTGTGGTCAGCCTAGTCCTACTGGGCTCAATTCAAGGTGTCCGTAGGCCGAGCATGACGTGCCATTGTAAACGGGACAGTGCCTTTTCTTTTCTGTCCCATTTAAAACGGGACGTCTGGCCAGCCTCCTCGTAAGGTAACCACAACCAAGTGCCTTCAGCTTTCTGTGCAAAATATTTTCTTTTCTCTTTGACTCTGGCTTCATCCTCACAGTTTGACTTAGACAAGCTGTGCCCATCCTGGCTTCAGTTTGGGTTAAAAGGCACATTTGGGCAGAGGCCCAGGGCGGCACCCTCCCCTGGGTCGGCCTTGCACCTGTGGACGGGATCCAGCGGGAAGGTGGAACTGCGTGGATTCGGCGTGGGCTGGTTCTCACCCTCTCAGCCAAGGGCAGGAAAGCAGCGCAATTCCCGGCGGTAAGGGCAAAGGAGGCTTTTGCTACGTGCTTCCCGGAGACCGGACCAGACTTTCCTCTGCGCAGCTTCTTCCCGTCGGGTGGGTGGGGGTGAGGGCTGGCTGCTTTTGTGCTGCAGAAGGCTCTCAGCTACAGAAGAGAAAGGTACAGCTGTTGATATGAGTGTCTTTGAACCTTCGTTAAAGGCTTTAAGGTAAAGGAATAACTAGGGACAAAAATGAAAGAAATTATAAAGCCTGTGTGGGCTGTTAACAAAATACCAGACGCTGGCATTGCTGTTTTGGAGGTCTTTGGCAGGGCATAGAATATGTCCTTGTAGGTAGCCATCTGTGGTTGGCAAAGAGAAAAACAGGCTCGAAAAGAGCATTTGTCTGGTTAGACACGGTGTCACCATGAGGCGTCCCTGAGACCTGCAGGATTTCCAAATGGTCACCTAGATCACAGGCCTTGCGTAAGAAAGGAGCCAGTCCAGTGCCGTCCCTGAAGACCATCCTTAGAAAGCCCTCTAAGTGCTTTCTAGTGTAAGGGAGCCAGGCAGCGGCGTGTCCCTCCCCAGGGCTGTGTGCGCCGTCCCGAGCGTGCCTTCTATGAAACGTGCTCTAACTCGGTCTTCTTGCTGATGCTATCGCGGGCTCCTCCGAGCATCAGCCCTTCAGAGGAGCCGTGTGGTTTGGTGCAACTGTCGAGTCAAACCACACTGGTTCAGGAAATGCATTGTCTTATGCTGGGCGTCGTCATCAAAACAGATGTTGACTGACTTGGAAGGTCCCCTTTCTTGGTGCCCATCTGAGAGCTTTGAAGGGAGGTGTGTGCTGTGCCTCAAAAGAAATGAGAACCGTACTGCCACGTTTACACCCTCACCGGCGTTCTGCACACGGTGTCCCCGAGGGCATCGTCACATCACGGCATCATCGGCTCTGCTCTCGTCACCAGCATCGCCCTCTCTTGCTGGTTTGAGGTCACTGGCTTCCAACTTCCTCCCGGAGGGCTCCGGTTGGGTTTGGCATTAGGTGCCTTCATCCTATGCTTCATCCCTTGACCACATGCTGTAGTTTTCCCCCTTAAATATTCTGCTCACTCCGGTTCCATCCCCTTGTCCTGGTCCTGTTTCCGGCCGTTGGCATCCCCTGCCTGGACCACTGCAGCTGCTTCCAAAAGAGGCCACGTGCCTCTGTCACTCCTCCCTGTATCCCGTTCGTCCTACCGTGCTGAGAATTACCTCCCGAAAGAAAGGGTGTGGGGGGATTATTCCAGTCCCTGAAAGCCTCTGGTAGCCTTTGGAAGCATGGCGAAGTGCTTCTAAGAGAATATTAAGTGAAGCTCGTACTTCAGAACGGTACGTGAGTAGACGCTCCGTTAACCGGACTCACCCGGCAGCCGGGCGCCTGGGACTGTGCCAGCCGCTTGAATTCCGGTTAACAGAGAGCCTGCCGACATTTATTCGGCATCAGCCAATCCCCATGGCTGCCGCCGGTTCACTGAGCGCCTACTGTGTACGCTGGCTGCAAAGTAATGGTGAAAACGATGCCCATCAGCAAGGATGAGGAGTACATAAAGCAGAAGTGAGGATGGCAGTGATGGGTATTTCTTTCCTTAGCAAGAATACTCCTTTGGTGTTCCCCATCGCAAAGCATGACTCTGATGACGGGAAAGAAAAATTCGAAAGGAAAACGTTAGCTTTCCCTTCCTTAGAAGGTAAGTAAAAGAGAAGAATTCATGATCACCTTACCGTCCGCGTGTCCTCGGCCAGGCCTCCCGCCTCTCCGCACAGCACGTGCCCCCTTTCGCGGGTTCTGATTTCCGTGCCTTGCTTCGTGGTGTGGGTTCTTCTCCGTGAAATTCTGCTTCCCCACACGGCGAGTTCTTCATCCTCTGAGGCCTATGGAGACGTCCCCGGTCTCTGTGTTAGCACTGTCTATCGGAATGCAGATATGGTTGTGGCTGCCCATGGGGGGGGGGATAGGTTTATTTTAAACCGTGTATTGCAAGTATGAAGTGCATTCTTGCACCTAAGATCGCTTAAGAAATATTTGTAGGGGGTAAGGAGAAAGGAAAGAACTCACTTGGAAATATACAAGTAATCCTGCAGGTGAGATTTAATATTTCTTTTTTCAGATAAGCTCGGTGCTCATTGTGGTGTCATAAAAATAACGAAAAGTAGTTTTGGTTTGGTTTTTGGTTTAAACAGTTTTTCTGAAAGTTGTTGGATTCAGCATCAGGCCATTCTAACTAAACTACTGGAGTGAATTTTTAGTGTTTGAAAATTCTAACCTCAGGTAGAATCACTTCAGCTTCTCAGTTGCCACATTTGTGAAGTTACTAGAAATGACTTTTTAAACTGTTTTAGGTCATGAAAGACCATATTGGCCAAATCAGAACTCCAAAGAAATGACACATCTAGTAACACTCGGTGACTATGTGGCATTTTTTTCTGCGGGGAATTTAAGGAGCCAGACTGTGATGACATTAAAGGATTGATGAAATGTTTTCAATTCTGAAAGGCTATTCAACTCTAGGAATACACTTGTTACTATTTTTTTCATTTCTGAGAATTCTATTTAGTGAAAATAGCAAAGGAGAAAAAAATACCTTGGCTTAAATAAAATGAAAAGTCATCTCCAAAATTAAGTTGGCATCCTCAAAAGTTCCTTTGCAAAGGGAGGAGTAGGACATTTTTTAATATCACATGATAAAAATGCCACCGGGGGGAATCATCATTTGCACTTGGGAGCAAGGAATTTGGAATGGGATTTTATGGTGATGGATGTGTGAGGCACATTATACATCTTTTTAGACAATATTTTTGACATCAAGAGACCATCATTTACTATTACCTTATATCTTATACGTTTATTTTTCCATGCATGTTTTAGTTAGAGTCAGTATGTTGGAATAAAGAATTTTAATTTGAGATTTGCCACATTTTTTGGGCATGATATTCTCACCCAACTTTCAATTTTCACAACTGTAAAATCATGATAACTGTTGATTTATCGTTAGATTAATGAATTAGCAGATTGGCCAGTCAGCAACATGTACTGATTGTCTGCTGTCTTAGAAACCTTACATACCTCACCCCTTTGCAGCATTTCATGTAAGTTGATTGTCTGTTTTGCACAGTGAAGAACCTCGGCTGACTTTCTGGTTTACCTGCCCTGAGCGTGGCATTCATTTAAACACCTGACCATCAGGAAATGAACCGTGGCTCAGGTGAACGGCGACAGACTCGCAGGTCACCCTTAGTGTGTCCCCACTGGCCCATCCACAGGGCTGAAACCTCTTCTGGTGACCGTCGCAGTGCATTTCCCAGGAGGTCCCAGCTGTTGAATTACTCTTCTGTGAGCACCAGTACTCGAAAAGCCTCCTAAAGACCTAGTGACGGAAACCCAAGAAGGCAGTAGACTGTTTCTATTACAGCTCAGGTGCTTCTCAGTGTAGTTGGTGCTTGTCTTGAACTGCCCTCTGCAGACGGACGTGGGGCCACGTGGCGTGCTTCTGGCTGTCACCTCACTAAGGTTGTCAGCAGCAGCTAGCACGAGCAGCAGTGTCTGCAAGTGTAGTAGCCTCCGTGAGGAAGGCTGGGAAGGAGAAGACAACTTTTCAGGAGACTTTAAGGATCTAAATTCAGAGCAGGATACCTTGATGGAGCTCAGTTTTAAAATCCAGCCCCGAGGAAAGCTGATTAGTCATCATAGATTTTTTTTTTCAGTGGTATGTAATAAATGACTATCATGCTTTTGGGAAACAACATAAAGTAGCATTTAAGAGCATAGGTTTGTGAAGCAAACAGCCTGGATTTGAATACAAATCTGCCACTTAATAGCTGTGTGGTGTTGAGCAAGTTACTGCACTTCTTTTTGTCCCCGTTTAGCCACCCATGAAATGGGAACTATAAAAGAGCATCTATCAGAGTTGTAAAATCTAAATGACTTCATGCCCATAAAGCTTTCAAAAAATGCTCGCTGTTGTTATCACGTCACGTTGGTTGTATTCACTTAACTCGGTTCGTAATACATTTTTCCAGCCTTTACTTTGTTCGGAGTGCCTTCCTTCTAACTGAATTTGTGACTTTATGATCGGTTAGGGAAGGGGAGTTAATAACGTGGGAACTCAGGGGAGTGAGGTAGCCAGGGCGTGGTAAGGACACGGAGGAGGCGTTTTGAGCTCGACCTTGAACTCTGGCTCGGATCCCAAAGGCAGCGATGGGGACAAGGGCTCGCCTCCCCTGGGGTGAGTGAACAAAGGTGGGGAGAAGGGAGAGGGCAGTGCGTGTGTGAGGAATGCTGTGGACCCATTGGGTCCAGGGTTAAGGGTTATGAGGCGGAATAATAGGAGACTGGAAGGGAAGATAGGTCAATTTAATCATCGTGATGATTATAATTAATGTGAATTCTTCATTGAGTAGCTAGCTGCCTTACACCAGATTCTGTGATGGGTGCTTTGCAGCAGTTCGCTCTGCTCACAACTCCTTGTAACAGTTGTTCCTATTTTACAGATGAAAACAATTACTGGAATTAATATTAAGGGGTAGCATTTTTTCTTAAGGGCCGGAGAGCCCCCGTAGGGTTTGGAATGGGAGAGGTCCTGATCAGACCTAGCAGTGACTTATTACTTAGATGCTCTGTGACTAGGCCGACCAGACGTCCTGTTTTAAATGTGACAGAAAACAACAGTCCTGTCCCGTTCCTAATGGTACGTAGGGTCAGCCCACTGACAGCTTGACCTTAGCCCAGCGAGGCTAGGCGGACCAGACGTGCCACGTGAAATGGGACCGGACCGCTGTTTCCTGTCCCGTTGAAAATGGGACGCCTGCCCAGCCTATCTGTGAGACTCTGTGCTCCCTGAAATTAAAGACATGTCTTAACACCCCTTTAGCCTGGTGGGTACCCCATCGTGCAGGTGGAGTCTATTTTCGAAGCTTCCTTCAACACGACTTGGGAGACCTTTTCGGTATATTTTCCTTTTTAAAAAGGAAACTGTAAATTAATAATAGCTCAACTAATTCCTTTGTGCCTGTACGTGTTTCATCTGCTCGGACCCTCACGAACATGTCTTGGAGAGTATGACATTCAGGTCGTTGTTAGGACAATGCCCGAGGCTGTGTTGGTGCCGAAGCGTATTCCGCAGTTGCGGGAATGAAGCGAGGATTCGAACCCGGGGCTCCCCGCCCCGAGCCGGTTCGCTGCCGTCGCCCACCTCCCTTCTGTCGAACCGCGTGTGATGTCCAGTGTCCACCTGGGTTGCTCCCTCCCGCGGGATTAAGACCACTGCGTCAGCCCTCGGAGCTTTCAGAGACATGAAAAGCCCCCCGAGGGCCGTAATGGACTTGGTAGAGGTTGATGGAAAAAACTTATTTTCACCCGTCCTCGGGACCAGCTTCCCTCTAGGTGACATGGCTGGCAGGTGGCCCTTGCTAAAATCCCATCCAATTAGCCACTTGCGAGAGCCCGGCCCCCTGTGCTGCGTGGCAGGCGGCGTGAGCTTGCTCTTCCCAGTAAGTAGAGCTGGGAGCCCGGCGAGAGCCCGAGATGTTGAAGGGAAGCACCTCCCTTCTTGCATTTGATTGAAACCGAATTCGTTGGACTAAAAAAAGAAAAACAGCCCTTAGCAACCGGCAGAACAGCTCCCGCTCCTCCAAATGCTGCCTGGAATTTGGAATGACATTTAGCAAAAGGGGAAGTTCAACTTCCAGCTAGCAAAGGTCACGGCCAGGGAACCTAAAGCACCTATTATGTAAAGTCAGCCCGGGCCTCTGTTTATTAACTTGACGGGTACGGAGTGCGCGTGTGCCCGGGGAAGTGGATCCGCGATAGGGTTCTCCCAAATATCGGACCCGCTCAGTGCGGTGCCAGCGGACGTGTACATGCCGGGCGCCCACGCCCGTGCCGCTTTGCAGATGCTCCGCTCACCTGCGGCTGCGCCCACGTGGCAGGCATGGACGGCGCTGGCTCTCCGCCGGGTGGTGCCCACTCCGGCCTCGCCCCTGCCCTCGCCTGGCAGGGCCCTCGTCCGCTTGGCTTTTTGGTATGTGGGTAGCTCCCTGGCCGGGAATCGAACCCAGGCCGCAGCGCTGACAGCGCCAGCGCGGAAGCCTTAAGCCACTGCACCACCAGGGAGCTCCCTGAGTTTGCCTTTTTAAGGGCCATGTACCCCTGCGAACAACATTTGTCCTTCTGTGCCTGGCCCTTTATGCAAGAGTGTTTCAAATATGCTTTTTCTGTGAAAAGTATTTAATGCCAATACTTTATTGTATCAGTAATGATCAATACGATATAATTCCCATTCTAATTTTTCAGCATATGGATAAATAAGATACAGAAAATGTGCCTCATTAGGAGGCTGACCACATGTCCTGTTTCAAATGGGACAGAAAACAACGGTCCTGTCCCGTTTCAAATGTCAGGCAGGGTCAGCAGTCTCACTGGGCCAAATTCGAGCTGTCGCAGGCTGACCACGTGCACCGTGTGAAACAGGACAGGACCGTCGTCTTCTGTCCCATCTAAGACGGGGGTCTGGTCAGCCTACGCCTTAGTAACTGAGCAAGTGCCCTTGGTGGGACCCAATCCAGACTCCCGTTGGAGCGCTTCCTCTTCCTTTTTGCAGCTGATTCTCATTTTGGATTTAGCCCCAATTCGGCCTGAATTCTTGGCCGAATTTCTGCAGGTTTGCGCTGCTGTCGTGCCTCCTGGAAGACCTTCCGACTCCTTTAGCCACCCTCTTTTGACTGACTTGGGTTTTCCTCCTCTTTCCGCTGACTTTTAAATAACCATCTGCCGCCTGCCTCTATCCAACGACAAGCCGCAGCCCGTGATGGCAGCTGGTAGGGAGCTCAGAGAATCAGAGCGCGCCCCTTGTGGGGTGTCCTGCAAAGCAGAAGTGTCCCCTTCTGCGCCCAGGCGCCAGGATTGCCATCTCACTGCACCAGCAGCGCGACGGGCGTGGAGTGAACGTATTAATTCTCCCGTTTCCACCTTTAACGAGCCACAGTGAAAGGCGGTGAGTCGGCGTGTCAGAGCGAACGTGTTATTTTCAGGTCGCTCTTCCGGCCATCGCTGCCGCCGCCGGCCTCGGCCGCGCTTCTCCGGCCCCTGGAGATCAGATGAAGGAAGTGCAGAAGGGTCATCCTGAGGTGGATGGGACAGGACCGACTTTCTGCTGAGCTAAGGCAGGGCTTTGCCTCCCATCCCGGAAGCCTGGGCTCTCGGATCCTCCTTCACGGTGCATGTTTGCCACCTGGCGAAAGGCTCTGCGGACTGAGTTAAGGTGGAGGTGCTCGGAGACTGTTTCCCTCTCCTCGTGTCTCCTGTAAGGAAGATGGACCCGCCTGCTCTCCCTGCATTGGACTTCGGCGTGGGATGGGGGCAGAACGTCGTGCGTTGTAAACGGCCCATCCACCAGCTTTGAACTGGACCCGAACCTAAGCTCATTGATTCCAGGGCCAGCGCGCTAGGCCACCCAGCGCTGTCCCTCCTCGCCTCACCCACGTTTAATTATAACCGTTGAGTGTTGTTGCACAGTGACACTGATCGGAGATACTCTCTCAGGAAAAGTTTAGATGCATTTCCACAGGTGAGGCCTCCCTGCCTCATAAATGACCACGATGACAGATTTTCCTGACAAGGTAGCAAAGCCACGTACTGGAAGTCATTTTAGAGCTCATGTAAAACATAACCTGTGAACATTGCTCTTCAACCATGCGGACTCAGCAAAGCGTGTGCACAAGTATTTACGGTGTACTTGGTGTTGAAAGGACTGCACGGAAATATGTAGATCTCGGCCATTTTGCAGGTGTCCCTACCCCCGTGGTGCATGCAGGACCCCCTCCTAGGGCCTGGTGCCTACTTTTATGTTGTTCATTTTGTGAACTCTTTTTTAAAAAGACCCATCCTCATACTCACTGGGCTGGACCCAGCCCTGATTAGGAGTACCTATGCATATGTTAATTAACTACCATTCTCTCTCCCCTCCCTGCGAGTATGTGAAAGTCCCCAAAATCTGCCAGCCTGGGAAATAGGAAAATTGTGCAGAGCCATTCGTATCTCCACTGGTTGTTTCCAAGGAAAATTATATCTCGGACATTTGGCACATAATAGTATGTTTGACTGACAGTGACTACGTCCGAAATTTCCCGGACTGATGACTAACGGTTATGATTCACATATTCCTGGGATTCCCCCATCTCCTGTTGCCTTGAAGAGTATATCAGAATTTCTTAAGACTAGAGGAAAATTGAACTATTTTGGTTCTTATATTGTCCCCATCCCACCTAAAGAAAAAAATTAATTTAATGGCTATTTTGTGAAACATTTTTTCCTACCTTGACATGGTTATTTGAAGGCAAATACTTTTTCCTGCCAAAAAGTCACTTGTTATGGGTAACACTGATTTAAGAAATAGCTGTTGGTTTCTAGTGTACTAAATTAGTTCCTTTCTTCCTTTTACAAAGAGTCCTTTTATTGTCCCCAGTCTGTTGTTAGGTGTAAAAACTGATTTAGGGTAGATTGTTTTTTAAGTTTAGGCTATGACATTTCCTGCTGAAATAGCACTGCTAAGACCTGAAAGGAAAAAGATCCCAAGAAAATACGGTAGACTCTTCGTTAACTGGAAGTCAAGCAACCGGCAGGAGGTTTGCCGGTTATTTGAGAGGGCCAGTTGCTTGAATTCCAGTTAACGGAGAGTCTGCTTCCATTTATCCGGCATCTCCCCACCCCCATGGGTTCCGGGTAACCGACAGGCTACTGTATAACCCATTTTAAAACCAGTATAAAGTATTGGTCTATAGAAAAGGTTTTGAAATAATTCATCATAGTTATGAGCTACTTAAATTTCTTGTAAGTCAGAAGTCTTAGGGAGGTGTGATGTCAGAAACTATTCAGGGTGAGTGAGGTGTCCCTGTGCGTGTCGCGGAGTGGAGTAACCACAGTGTCCTACCTGGAGTGAGCAGATCTGTTCTGATGGCCTGCTGGACAACAAGGCTTCGCTTGACGACTTAGCAGCCACAGGGAGGGCTGGGGAGGGGCAGGGTGATGTGGAGGTGGAAATTAGGATTGCTTTGGGAGGGGGGTGGGGTCACACAATCTCCGTGTCAGCGTCAGCTCTGTCCCCAATTGTGTGACCTTTGGAAAGGTACTAACGTCTCTGGGACAGTTTCCTCCTCTCTAAGAGGAGGGCAGTAGCCTGGGTAACCCTTGGAAGGTCCCTTCACCTGGGACATTCTGTATCTGAGGATTAACAGCCATCAGACTTACGAAGAGGCTGACCAGATGTACTGTCCCATTTCAGATGGTACCTGTGGTCCGCCTACTGGCACCTTGAACTTAGCCCAGTGAGACCAGGCAGATCGTACGTGCATACAGTGTGAAATGGGACAGGACCATTGTTTTCTGTCCCATTTAAAATAGGACATCTGGTCAGCCTACTTACATGGGAAACAAAAATGGTAAGAATAGCAGCAGCACAGTGGGAGGGAGGCAGCGATGGAGATGGTGGTCTAGAAAACAGGTTGGAAACCTCCCCAGTGTAAATTCGGTTGTATGGCGGGCACGGGGGGACCCAAAAAACCCGGAATGATCTTCTGGAGGGCGGGCCCCTTGGGGCACAGGCTTCCCTGCTAGGTGAGTGTTCTAGGAGCCCGTCTGCATCCGGGTACCACCTGGCATGTGTGAGGCTGCATTCAGCTTCAGTGAATTGTTTTTGGAGACTCTGTCACCGCGTGTGCCCGTTTCATGACGGTGATGGACACGCACAGCATGCAGCGTGACAGCGCGCCTGCCCACACCGCGCTGAGTGCTCAGCCGTTTCGGACCAAAACAACGGCTTGACCTGTGCCCACCCTCCCTAGTCACCCACCCCATCTTGCCCTGAGCGCCTTTTTGTTTGTTTTTGTTTTGTTTTGTTTCCCTGGATGAACAAAGTCCTCATAAGGAACCATTTCGCCGATGTGGAAGAGGTGAAACACAAAGTGGCAGGAGCACTGAAAGGCATCAAAAATCAACTTCAAAAACTGTTGAAAGCATCCCGATAGGTGTTTTGCATCCAGTGGAGAGTACTTTGAAGGTGACTGATGTTAAACATGTAAGAATAAGTACAGACTTTTTTATAAATAAATTTTGGAGGTTTTGGGGGGAGTCCACCCTCGAATGTCTCTCTCCACGGGCAGGTGAGCACTGCCGGGGGTTAGCTGTGGGGTAACTAAGTTGCACCTGGAACACCTTTCAAGGACCCATGATTCCCTTGCACGCGCTGTGCTGCCCGCCCCTCCCCCAGCACAGCGGGCTTCACTTGGCTCTTGCGCTGCTGCGTGCTGTGCTGGCTGGAGCGCCTCGCCACCCCACACCCTCTCACCCTCGCGTCAGTCGTATCTTCAAGATTCTTCTGGAGAAGCTGCTGGGCCTCCGCAGACTTTCTTTCTCATTCTGAAGCCTTGTTGAAATTCATTTCTCTGCCGATCTCAGAAGCATTCGTCTTGCCGTTGTCCGCCTTAAAGAGTCAGGTGCTTTTGTTGGTGTGTGTCCCCGCCAGGACTCACACGTGTGAGTGGGCTGGTGCAGTCAGCAGTGCAGACTGAGTCTGAGACCCCTGAGTCCTTGCGGGTGTGCCGTTTAGGTGTTCGGTTAACACTGACTGGAACTTCCTTCTGTCAGCTCCTCAGTTACGGGGCAGTGCTCCTCCTCCCAAGGCCTCCGAGATCGAGGCGGGAGACCAGTGCACATGGAGCACCAGGGACAGAGTAGTAATAACAGTAACGCCAATGGCAGCAGCAGACATCGTGCAAGTGCTCACCGTGCACCCGGCACGTACTAAGAAGCACCTCACGTACACGCGCCGACTAAAAATAAGTGTGTCATTCACATGGCTCTGTGAGATACCGATTATTATTCTCTGCTTTCTACAGATGAAGAAGCTGGGGCACAGAAAAGAGAGATCACTTGCTCAAAGTTGCACATTAGGCATGTGTAGGATTAACTTTTTACTGTGGAAAATGCTAAATACTGCATTTTGCCGTGTCAATGTACACCTCTTAGCCCAGATTTGTGAGGGAAAAGTAAGGATGCACGTTATACGTGGGCACTACTAATGTCATATCTATATAAGTGTTTTTAATTCATTTGTTTGTAGTTAGGAGCCTAAGGCATAAGTCCAGAAATCAATAACAATATCCGTATGCAAAATAATACACTGGAATACAAGGACTGCTTTTTGTTTTTTTATTGTTAAATATATTTTCATGTTCTGTAATCATTTGTTACATGAAATTGTACCATGATATGTTAAATAAATGCTAAAAGTTCCTTTATAATACAAAAAGCAAGTACCTAAATAGAAACAAATAAACGTTTGAATTAAAAAAATAAAGTGAAAAAATTTTTCCCCTGAAAGTTTGGGCCAAAAATGTGGGTGCACATTACACACAGCAAAATACGGTAAGTGCTAAGCCTATGGATTGCATGGATGCCAGAAGTAGACAGGGTTAGTTTAGATGGGATTAAGGGAGAAAGTGCTTTAGGCTGCGTTTTCTAGGAAGCGTCATGACTGTGTGAAGTGGGGGGCCAAAGGGCATTTCACGCTGGAGGTGATCTCCTGTGAGCCCTGAACACAGAAGAGCCGGACAACAATGAGGATTGTCCATTTGGGGTGAAGCCCGTCCCTCCGTATCATAGCAGCTAGGCAATCAGACTCCGAAGAGTGAAGAGATATTTTATTAGCTGTCGTGTTGGCGTTGCCAATGATTAGTAGCAGGTCCAGACCTTATAAAATTTCTCCGGAGCATAAAGACACGTTTGTCACAGAAACGTGTGAGTCTGCAAAGCGAGTGAGAGGCAACAGTAGGGCCCTGCCCTTAGGAGATTCCTTCTTGGGTTCTCGTTGCCACATGACACGTGCTTCAGCACCTGGCTTTGCCTTGTACCATCTTTGTTTCAGTTCCCATTCATTAGCTGAGTCCTAGGTCTGGAGTCACTTGAAGCTGTGTCCCAGTGGCCCTGGGCAGCTGGCGATGTTTGCCTCTCCCCGCACGCCTGCCCTGTCCCAGCAGCCGTGTGACACACGCTGCTGACGTGGCTGCCTGTGGGGACGGGGGTGGCGGGGGGAGTGTAGTGGCATCTGTGGCAAACTCACATCTGCTGTGGCAGCCCCTCGAGGGTTCCAGATGGTAGACATCGGGTAAGAAATGTAACCTGGAAGCCAACTGGGGGACCTGGAGTTTGGGTGCTTGGGAAAAACACATTACAGTGAGGCATTGGATGTGTAGTAGGTCCTATTTGTTTCAAGGGGGTTTTCCCCCCTCTGAAACTAGATAAATAAATAAACAAAAGCATTGGGAAAGTGTTCCTTAGGCTTGTCAACGGCTGTTTTGTTTGTCTAATTAATTAATTAACTCATGACGTTGTAATCTTCCTTGTTTGGAAAAGATTGATGGCAGTGCCTGAAACCTCTCAATTTATCTTACAAGAAGGAGTTATGAAGTGGCCGAGTTAGCAGGCTCTTATCTCTGTGCCTCTTTTTAAATGTTTCTTCCTAGCCGGATGACACTCCGTCAGTAAGAGGGTCTAAGACTGAGTAATTGATGTACTTAGACTTCTCATCTAGTTTTCACTGCTAAAAATGTGCTTTTCCTTTAAACTTCACATTGTCTAGCAGAGTCCCGTGTTCTGGTGTCTGTAGAGGTCGGTGTCTGTGAAACTCTAGTGCTGACGTGGTAACTCTTGTTTTTGGTTTTCCTTAAAGCCCCTCCTGCCTTTTGGAGCACTAGGAAAGCAGCACCCTTGGGAGTCCGTTGACTGCAGTTTCCTTACTGCCTGCCCAAGGCCCTCATCCCAGGGCCTGGTTCTCTGGCCTCGCTCTCCTTTGTTGCCTGGATTTCGGGAAGCTTAAGTGGGCTGGTCATGAACAGAAACCTCGCGGTAGGAATTCAGATCTGAACTTTGCAGAGCAGACTCAGTGCCTTCCTCTGCCCGCCGATCTCGTTGGAATCACAGTGTCATCTAGCAGTCACCTCCTGTCTCGATCGACCCAGCTCTTCTCGTGCGTGTTGCCACACGAAGCCCTCATAGCCCTGCGAGGTGGTACTGACAGGTGAACAGACTTTGCAGGGTCACCCTCAGGGTGTGACAAGACTGACTCCGTGCCTCTCGCACTGCCCCAGGATGGATTCCTCCCATCCGCTGAACACGGACCAGGGCCTGGGGGTTATGTCAGGAGGAGAGGAGGAAAGCACATCGGCTAAGGAAAGGAACCCAAGAAGAAATCTCTTGTTCGGACCATGTGATAGTCACAACAGTGGGAAGAAGGATGGGCCTGGGGTCAGAGAGACAAGAATTCAAATCCAGGCGCCCTCATATGTTACCTGTGAGACCCTGGGCAGGTTAGGTTGCTCCGAGCCACCGTTCTCTGCATGCTGATGTGGGGATGGTAGTCAGACCTTAGAAGACGGCTGCACATCAAATAGCACGGTGTCTGGCATGTAAAAGGACCTCGTTGTTATCCTTGTTATCTAAGGGGAGGCTGACCAGACACACCATTTTAAACAGGACAGAAAACAACGGTCCTGTCCCGTTGCAAACGTGTGCGTGGTCAGCCTACGGACACCTTGAATTTAGCCCAGTGAGAGCGACTAAAAGCATCATGAAAGCGATGAAAGGGTTCCTCATAGTTTAGTGAGAAAAATCCTTGAAATTTCTGCTATAGCAAAAATGCAAATTACTGCTGGATACATTTCTGGCAGACATGGAAGCCATTTACATAATGAAACCTCTCTAGTATTATTTCTATTAATAGCCCCACTTCTCCTATCGGGCTGACCGTTTTGTATTTAGAATCATTCTCTCGGTGAACAGATTTCTTTTTATTGCTGTATCTTCTTAATGTCTTCTGGGAAGTGCCCTTCCCTTTGCTTCGTGGGCTAGTGTTTGTGATTTCACGAACTCTTCACAGGTTAGTTTACTACCTACGAAGTGCATTTTTAATGATGCTCTGCCTGGTGAGCATGGCGCTCGGAGAACTAGGTTCTCCCTAGCGTGATGCTCCTGTATCATCGTTTGCATCGAAGTGATTGCTTCTATTAGCATTTCACTGGGATCAACCTGCTAGGAATGTCAGCATGCGGCTGTTGGCTCATTCCTTCGGCCCACGTCTCATCCACCCACACGGGCGCCGGGATCCCTTTGTCCGCAGGGGTGATGCTCCGATAGCTGCGGGGTGGGGCTGCTTCTGGCCATCAGCCCCGCAACTTGAGTTTCACAACCGTGTGGCTGTGTCCTCCGTGTGGAGGGCATCGGGCATCTTTTGGAGGGTTTTCCTGTGTTCGCTCCTGACCCCTAGCAAGAAAGTCATGAAATACAGAGGTGTTCACATGCTTGTGGAATGAACTAATGAGAGACCGTGTGCGGAGGTGCCCCTGGGGGGCAGGAGGTTGCCCTGGGAGGAGGAGTTCTAAGGCCCATTCTAGTTCTGAGGTTTGTCAGTATGGATGTGACTCCTGTGAGGAGAGTGCGTCATGCTGGGCTCTCAGGAAGCATTCTCATCTTAACCTCTCTAGTAGCTAGTAAATGGCCGGGACTTTTTTTAAATTGCCCTTTCCGCTAGGACGTTGTATATAAATGCTCCAAGCAGGCAGCATTGATAAGCTTAAAAAAAAATCAGGTTTTTATTTTGAACAAAATCTTACTGCTTTTCTGTTTGTTTTTGATAGATGGTTTTACTACTTAGAATTCTTTTTATTGTCAGCATGGAGACAGCCGCAGAGAAATGGGGGGTTTGATGAGGAGCGTGACGGATTTCGGGGAAGAATGGCAGCTGGGCCTTAGGTTTTGAGAAACAAAACAGACCCAAATCCAAAACCCACAATCCACAGTGCATCTGGGGTTTGGGTCATGCCCAGCGTGGCCCCCAAATGGGTGGACAGTATAGTTTATAGTTTTGGCTTCCCTGGGTCACCTTGGGAAAAGGCCTGTCTTGGGCCTCACCTAAGCTACACTCACACGAATGAGGCCGCTGAACCACAGTGTTTTCGGTTCACGAGTGTCCCCGCTGGGCTGCATGCAGAGCCGCCCAGAGGTTGGACAGCTGGGTTTACACGGTGACACACAGTATGACACAGATTCCAGTCTGTCATGATGAATTGCATTGATTCACCTGTATACCTACTTTTGGGCCACCCCGTAGGCCGTTCCCACCTGTGTGGAGAGGTGCTAACCAGGCAGTCTAGCCTGTGTCTGCAGAGGCCGTGCGCAGGGCTGCTGGTGAAGAGCGTGTAATCGTCGGTGCTAGCACGGCTGGGGGCGGGGTTCATCAGGGTGTCTGTTGTTCTGGGGGGTAAGTGCTGTTCGCGGGGCTCGTTACCGTCTTCCACCGGAGCAAGCAGCACTCCCCCGGTTGGAGGACACGCACACCACGCAGGGGGACGGAGCCCTCCTTCCTCTTCTTTCTTCTTCACCTCCCTCCGACCTCCGGCCCACAGGGGGGTCTCCCCCCGGGGCTGCGTGGTCTGGGGAGCCGACTTGCAGGGGGATCCCCCTGTGGTAGGAGACCTGCTGAGGGAGGCTCTTGTCCTTGCGGTGATGTTGAGCAAATGGTTCAAAAAGCAAATCTGGGGAGGGTTTGGGGCGCCTCCTGGAATGGCTACGTGTGGTGCAGACACACGTCACTGTCATCCATGTGAGAACATCCAGCCTCGTGGAGAACCTTCAGGAACATGTAGTGGAGCCCCAAAGCAGGCACAGCTAGAAGCAGGATCACAACAGCCTGAGAGAAAAGCTGAGGAGGAGGACAGCTTGCAGGTTTGTTTTGCATTTTGGGTGCGTCCACAATTAAGGGAGATTACATGGAGGTGAGGGGAAGCGAGGCAGGGCTCGGGTTACAGGGTGACTGAACTAGGTTAGGAGCTGCCTTGCGGGTGGTTATGGCGCATTTCCACGGTGTGCTAACCTTGGGGTACGCAGAAACTGGACAGGGCCTGCTTAAGGCGAAGATAAACCTTCTAGCAAAGAAGGTTCACGTGCCTGCGGCGTGACTGCCCACGTGACCGGCCCAGTGAGGGATTTAGGATCAGATCACCCTGTGGCATAAAAACCCTTTTGCCGTCCACACTGTCATTTCTGTCATATCCTAGAAGGCAGCATTGAGTCCGCCGTGTGATCCGAACTTCTGTATTCAAAGGAGGAAACAGACCTAAGGAAGTAAAATTGGGTTGACCAAGGAGAGGCACCAGAGTGGACACACTTTTATTCTAGCACTGCTGCCTCCTCACGTTGTCTTCCCGAAATGACCACTCGCAGCTCTGTCCGCAGCTGGGACTTTGCATCTGGAATCATCTGCTGGAGCTGCCCTAACCAAGTAGCACGGACTGGGAGGCGTAAACAACAGAAATTACTTCCTCACAGTCCTGGGGGCTGCAAGTTCAAGATCAAGGCATAAGCGGGGTTGGTTTCTTCCGCGGCCTCCCCTTTGGCTTGTAGATGGCCCTTCTCCCCGTGTCCTCAGGTGGTCCTCCCTCTATGCGTGTCTGTGTCTGAATCTCCTCTGCTTACAGCGACAGCAGTCATACTGGATTTGATCCCAGCCGTATGACCTCGTTGTACCTTAACCACTTCTCTGAAGGTCCTGTCTCCAAATACAGTCACACTCCGAGTAACTGGGGCTGAGAACTTCAGCGTAATAAACTGGAGTGGGGGGCACAATTCAGCCCATAACCCTGTCTGTAAATTAAGTGGATTCATGAATCGAACTCACTCATTGATTGATTATGGATGATATTCCTTACCCAGTATTTCAATGACCACTTCATTAGGCTTTTTGGAAGTCCATTTTACGACCATGCGCAGCCCCCTAATTTAAAATGCTGATCCCATAGATGCGTTTAATTGCTCACTAGGTGCCCTACTCATCCCGGGGCGGAGGACAGTGCACAGAGGAAGGAACCACTTTCTGCCTTTTCTGAGTTGAGTTTGTCAGAGAAGGCAGACATTACAATAAAAGAAGGTGACTCGTGAAGACTGTCATGAAAGAGGACGGACAGGTGGCATTTCTAGAGCGCATAGTAGAAGCACTCCTCTTGACTCACATCTCCCATGGTGGCAAGGACACGTTAGGGTCAGCTGGTCATTTGCCTCTCAGCAGCTGTGGGAGCACTCAGGTGTCTGGAATATTACGGCTCTGAAGAGGAAAACATCCGATGGCATCGCTGTGTTCGTGGTCATGGCCGGACGCTCGCTCAGGAGCTGGATTACTCACGTGGGCTCAGGGCGTCTTTGCTCTGATGTCCCCACAATGGAATGGCTCTGTGTCTCTCCTGGGATCACGTCTTAGTCATATTTTTGTCCCCAATGTCTTGCATAGTGCCTGGCACGTAGTAGGTCTTCAGCAAACACTTGTTGAATGGATGCATGCTGATTGAAAGCGGTCTGCTGTTACTAGCTCTCCCCACAAGGTCAATCAATGCCTTGTCTCCATAGGAGGATCGTGGGCTTCTGAGCAGGAGCGTCCTTGTGAGTCATTGTCTGCCTGACTCAGCACCTCGTAAGTGACAGGTAATCTCGAAATCCTCTCGCCTGGCGTGAGAGGCCCATCATCCATCCGTGCCACAGGAACCAAAGATGGTGCTTGGAGTAAAGGTGGAAAGAAAGCAGATACAGGTTACTACACAGGTACGCATCCCGAAATGTCACCTGTGCAGTTTACCACTGGGGGACTTACGGACACCCCCGACCCCGGGCTGCAGTGTACTTCCTTCTCTGCCTCTGCTGTAATCACCGCTGCCTTCATCACAGAACCACGGAGAAGTGAATTAAGGTGAACTTCGAAAGAAAGAAGAGGTGTAGCTCGCCTGAGCGACGTGGGAGTGGGAGTGGGAAGGTTGTTCTAGGCATAAAGATGGCTTCAAAGAGGCTTGGCTGTTTTTCCGTCCCCAGTCATCACTGACAGTGTTTATCGTGTAACATTTTTAAAAGTATTTTCTGAGCCTCAGGCTGCTCGAAGACGAGCACTTCATGGTGGAGATCACGTCTAGTGGTAAGGGGTGCGTGACATGGTCAGCGGTAGAAACAAAGGGTGACCCTGCTGTGTGATGAGAACTAACCAGAGAGCAGGCAAAGGGTTCAGGAGTTCAAGTTAAACTGAAAGTGTGACTCAGGCCCCTCGGGCGTGTGGTAGTAGCATTTTCTGACTCGTGGCACAGTCTGTTCCGTTTAAGCTCTTGTTTTTGCAACGTCGCTGCGTCAAGGTTGCAGTGTGCGCAGGAACTTCAGGCTTGCACGGCGTTCTGCCTGCTTTTCACCCGCACTCTATGCTGTTCTGGCATTTGTACACTGAGATCGGTACTGCTTACAGACGTCAACTGCACAATCTCTGTGACTTTAGGCACAATGACTCTTCGCTTTGCTCAAACGTGACTCGATACCGAAACAAAACACAACCACCTTTACGTTTGATATGTACGAGGCCAGTCTGGGAAAAATCCAGCCATAAAAGCCTCTTTTTTTCATATTACATGGCTGAGTACTTTCCGGAGAACCCTTACGTACGTATCTTTTTATGGGAAAATACACAAAGCTTGAGATTTACCATCTTAACCCTTTTTCAGTGGACAGTTCAGTGGCATTAAGTACATTGGCACTGCTGTGCACCCATCACCCCCATCCCTCTCCAGAACCCCCTCTCTGCTTTGTATAATAAAACGGAAACGCTAGCGTTATACAATCACGGCCTGTTCTCCCCTCGCCCCCAGCCCCCGGCAGCCGCCACTTCTCCTTTCTGTCCCTGTGAATCGGACTGCTTTTAAGCACTCCTCTGTACGTGCAGTCACACAGCATTTGTCTTTGTGTGACTGGCTTCTTGTACTTAGCCGACACGCTTTTAATAACAGCTTTATTAAGATATAATTCATATAGCTTAACATTCATATTCCTTTACAGAGTACAATTCTATGGTTTTTAGTGCATATTTATAACAGATGTATTTGAAGAGAGAGTAAAATTAATACTTTTTTCTTAGTTCTTGAGAATGCACACGTGCTTTTTATCTGGGAAGCCCTGTTATAAAAGTGTCATGAAATACAGGAAACAGAAGGTTAGGGGCAAATATCTAGCTTATGCTTAGTTTGGTTCAGATTAATTCAGATAACCAAAATATTTTGGTAAGTATGTTTGCTTTAATTGCAACATCTTCCTTTTGCATCCTGGCGCCAGCAATATGTGATTATTTACTGTTGTTCTTGTGAGGGTCTTATTTGCTTGCAAAATTAATTGGGATGAGTTAGCCAGAAATTAAACAGAACTGCAATCTCTTGAAGTCCCAAGTTGGTCCAAAGACCAGTTTGGAATTGACTGAGGCTATACATGGAACTGGCACTTGAGTTATTTGAGATCTGGAATTCCAGTGCCTAAAAGGATATTTTGGTCTAAGTTAGAAAAATGGCATTTCATGCTTATATACTGCTGGTGGGAGTGTTACTTGGTACAAACATTTAGGAAAAGAGTTAGGCATTCTCCAGTAAAGCTGAATGTGTATACCCTATGACTCAACAATTTTTCTTCTAAGTTTGTTCCTTAGAAAAACTTCTGTATACATGTATGCTATCCATCACAGCATTACTTATATTAATAACGGTTTGAAAATATAAACCCAAAGCACCTAAATGTTTATCAAAGTAGAATGGTGATATAATCAAATAATAGAGGATTGTACAACAATGAAAATGAGTGATCTAAAACGAGAGAGAGCAATACAGATAAATCTTGACAGGCTGACATTAAGCAAAAAAAACAAAAACAAAAACAAAATCTTAAAGAAAGGTAGGTTGCAGAAAAATTCATACACCATGAATGGTCCTGTTAATAAAATTTTAAAAATGTGGATACTAAAAAAAAAATAATAAATCAGAATTTCATTCTGATACAGTTAAGAAAAGGCTGAAAGCCTAGAAAAGGCAGCTATTAAAACTCTTTTCCCTTATGTGGAAATGAAGGCTACCAGCTATCTCTGCCATTTAAATGCTCCTGTAAAATTTCTAAGTACCCTACATAGCACCTCTTTAAAATACTACATACACGTACCTTGCAGGCTAGAAACTAACTAGAAAGATGGCTGAGTAAAAAAAAAATCATGTGTGCAGATTATTAAAAAAAAAAAATTTACATTCCTGAAATAAAATTTTCAGAGAGAAGCTTTTCTTAAATGATGTTAGATTGAAGGCTGTAGCTAAAAATAGAGCTATAATTTTTAATAAATGACTATTAGTCAGGATCCCAATCAGTAAGGGCTTCCCGTGTCCCGTTCTCATTTTTGTCACTTCGTTACTTTAGTTAAGATGGGCTGTGCCTGTTGTCACATCCCTTGTGCTCACTCGGCTTGTTTGGTTATCATTATGAGACCGCGGCCACCACCACCATCACCATCATCATTGAAAGCAAGCCTGCTCCTGCCTGGGGTCTTCGCCTTAGCGGCCCCTCTCCTTGATTTCTTCCCCGGGCGTAGCCTCGTGATCCACCCTCTCAGCTGATTAAAGTTTCAGCTCAAGTATCACTTGAGGCAGAGTTAACTCTAAAATAACACCCTGTCACTTCCCGCGCCGTGGACGGCTTCACCCTTCCCAGATTGCACTTCTCTACGTGCTTGTCTCTGTCCTTCCGTTCACGTCTAGGACAACACAGAGGAGGCCCTGCCGGCCTCTCTTGCTCTTGTAGCTGGGCGTTTGGCACGGGGCCCAGCACTCGCAGACGCTTAGCAGTTCTGCACTGGGTGAATGAACGACTGAGTCACCCCGTGCGCTAGCTCTTACTACTGCCTTCTCCGGGCTGGAGGAAAGGGGAGCTTCCAGGAGCTTAAGCGCCTTGCCCGTACCCCCGGCTGGTGAGTGGTAGGCGCTAGGATTCAAAGCAGGAGTGCCTGACACCAAAACGGGTTCTGACTGCTCCACTTTTCTGCCGTCTGTCATCTGTCACTGATTCTGATGGGACTTTCTTTCTTTCGTTTTTTAATTTTTTTTGCATAGACCGTTTTTCCTCCTTTCTTTTCAGGGGATCAAACCAATGGTTCAATACCATGAATGCACCTTTATAACAAATCATCATGTCCCCTGGTGGGACTGACTGTTCTTGCTTTGCATAGGCAGAGGTTTCCCCACATTTCAGTTCAGCATTTTTTTTTTCTTTTTGGCTGTCTTGCCTTCTTCAGCTAACACCCCGTGCCGTGCTTGGTGCCGTGCTTGGTGCCGTGTGGGTGCGGTTGTCTGGGCTCTAAGACCCCGTGGGTGTGTGAAGGCAGCCCACGAGACTTCAAGTGGGAAGGATTTATACATAACCCACTGAACTGCATTATCACCCAAATCTATGTCACCAGACCATTTCTGATGGCATCTAATGACCTTGTCCTGAACATGTGCCACCTTGTCATCTGCACTCATTTGTCACCTTCTACACTGCTCGATTTACTGAAATAACCTGGATGGGGAAAGTGAAATAAACATTCTGGAATGCTTTTTTTATTCTTCTAATTTTCTTGGGCTTGGTTTGGGATACAGGAGCTGGTTTGGAAGTTAAAAAATAAAAGAACTAATGTCAGAAGCTGAGATTGTCACCCTTTTTAATAGGACCTCAGATCACGATGGGGCCCCGGCGGTTCTCCTTTGGTCAGGGGAGTGTAGTCTCGCAAAGCTGGTGAGCAGCATGGCTGGGAGTCCTAGAACCGGGTGCCCTGGCCTCCGTCCTGGGCCTCCTCCCTCAGCCCAGCTGTCTTGTCCTCAGTACTTTACTCTCTTAGCTGTAAAGCCATTCGTGCCATGGAAGGTCTTTTCTTGGACCATATGTTGGCCAACTGATTATCAGCAGACTCTCTTCTCCTAGACCTAGATCAAAGCCATCTCTTGATCTTGGTTGACCATGGTGGACTGCTGGCAGAGCTCAGATGATCTCTGTTAAGGCTGCATACTAACTGTTGCCTAAACTTCTCAGAATCCCAGGACATCAGCGGGGATCGGTGTGTGGAGGTGGAGGGTTGGGGGAAGAGAAAGGGAGGAGAGAGGGACTGAATATGAATATTTAACATTTTGGATCTCTAACCTTTGAAAATGTTTACTTTTCCCCTGGCATAGGAATAAGCCCAAATTGTTCTAAAAAATTTTTTGGGGGGAGAAGGATATTGTTGTTTTAAAATCATAACAATATTAATATTTATATTATCAAGCACTTACTATGGTCCAGATATTGTGCTAAGTGCCTCACAGAAATTGTAAAATTCACTTGTCACAGCAACCCAGTGAGGGAGTTACTGTTATTAAGTCCTGTTTCACAGATGAGGAAGTTGAGGCCCAGTGAAGATAAACAGTTTGCCCAAGGTTTCAGAGCTTAAAGGGACAGAGCTATGATTTGAATCTAGCCATCTGACCTCAGATCCTGCTCCGTCTATTGTCCCTGATCACGTAAGTGGTGTATGGTCCTTTAGGAAATTAGAAATACAGAAGAGAAAGAAGGGCAAACCACCCATAAGATGACCATGAACACTTCTAGTGTTTCTAGTCGTGCGCGATCCGGGCTCACGCTGATGGTGCTGTTTGTGAGCTGCCTTATCACTGGCCCATACACTGTGAACACGTTGCCATGGCATTTTCAGTCTCACGTAGCATGATTTTATTGCCTATAGAGTTGTACCTCTTTTACAGATACTATAATTTACACAAGTAATATAGTACATTGAGCATTTAATTCCAACTTTTTTGCTGTTGTTGGTAATGCTGTGCTAGGTTTCCTTGAACATGTGTCTTTGTGGACATCTCTGATTGTTTATGTATGGTACATTTCTAGAACCAGACTGTCGACTCAAATAGTAAGGATATATATATGATTTTTGATACATATTATTAAAGTACTATATTTTAGCACTCACCAGCCATGAGACAGAATATCCATGTGTCTGCACTCTTGGACAACACTAAGTATTGTAATTAAAAGACAGAAATCAACAAAAACCTTGCCAGATTGATAAGATAAAAAGAATGTCATACTTTAGTTTTTTTGAGGGGTGTGGCTCTGAGGGAGGTTGGGCTTTTTTTCTGTTTTCTATTATATTTCTTTTAAAATTGGCTATGTATTATTCTTTGCTTATTTTTTGTTTTAGGACATATTATATATCTTTTACTCATATCATTTCTTCACATTTATTTTGAATTAAGGATATTAACTCTTTGTCAATGGTATTACAAACATTTTCCCCCTTTTGGTATTTTCCTTTGGCTTTTTTTTATTCCTGGTGACTTGAATGTACAAATACTCAAAATGTTTGTGTATTTAAACATTAATGATAAATAATTTTTGCTTTTATACCTAGAAGAGCCTTCCATGCACTTGGGTCTGACAAATATTCATCTATAATTTCTTCTAGTTCTTTTATAGTCTCAGAGTTTACATTGAGTGTTTATTTTGATGTGTGATCTCAGGCATATGAATCAAATGAACTTTTGCCAAATAGCACATCAGCTGTTCCCACACCATTTATTTAATTCCCTTTTCCCTCATCATCTTCATTATGTACTGAATACTTGATGAACGTGGGTTTACATCTGAGCTTTATCTTTTGTTCTCTTGATTTTTGTGGTTTTGCGTTTTAGTTTGGGTTCTACAGTGTTAATAATTTTTAACATAATCCATCTTAGATTCTTCCGTATAATTTTCTTTTTCCAAAATTTCTCAGCAAGTTTTAGCTGATTCATTAATCTTCCATGTGAATGTAGGACTACTGTGGTCATATTTCAAAACATCTTTTCAAGCTAAATTTTAATTGACATTAATGTGAGAATAAATGAATTCGTTACAGTCTTGCAACTTTTGATCCATGCACCTAGTCTTTTTCAAGACTTTCATTGTCCCTTAGTAAAGCATTGACTTTTTCATTGGCATTTCGTAGTTCTTGCTAAATTTTCCTGAGAGATTTTACAGTGTTGGTTATAAGTGTGCATTTAATCTTTATTTACTTTATATATTTTCAGTTTATTGCTGGTTTATAGAAAAACTATATACAGATATACATAAATGTTTGTGTGCATGTGCACACATGTATCTTTTAATAACTGGCCATCTTATCCACCTCAGTGAGTTCTAGTATTTTTTCAGCTAATTCCCTTAGATGTTCTAAATAGACAATAATAACATTTCTAATAATGAAAATATTGTGTCCTACAATTTTCATGTTTTTAACTTTCATTTCTTCTAGAACATCCCAATGCCATGTTAAATAATAATGGTAGAGCAGGTACACTTGACTTCATTTCTGAATTTAATATCGATGCTTATTTTTAACTTTTAATATGATGTTGAGTATTGCATTGTGGCCAATATCCTTTAATGTGGCAAATAAGTAGTATTATGTGCTGATTTTCAACACTGCTTCCCACAAAATTTTTAATAAAATGTCTTTTCAGCATCTTTAACAATGATAGTTGTTTTTTTTTTTATTGAACCAATGAGGCTATGAATTGATCATGTAAATTATGTATCATGTCTATTCCTGAAAGATTTGAAATTACTTGTTTCCCAAAATTATTTGACTCAGGTCCTTTTGGTCACACCCCCACCCCCACAACACACAAATGTTAAATTTTATTAACATATTACATATTCATCCTTAAAATTTTAAATGTCCTTGATATTTTTGGTTTTATCCTAGTTCTCACTTTTAATTTGGTTCACTTGTTCCTTCTTTGGAAATCTATTTTATTTTTGGATGTTTTTAAGGACCACCTTTTGAAATCTTTTTCATTGAAAATTTGCATTTGTTTCCATCATTTCTCTGTGTCCACCATCATTTCGCTTTCCCTGGGTTTACTTCCCTTTTCTAAGGTCTTAAGTGGATCGCTCTTTTAAATTTTTCTTAATGATGAAAATATTTAAAGTGTTTGCCTCTGAGTGTAGATTCCCTACATATAATACGCAGTGTTTTCCTTATTACTGCTTCAATCTGCAATTGCATAATTTAGTATCTCTTAGACTCTATACCTATTTAGAAGAATGTTTTTTAAATGTACAAAATTATTTGAATTGTTGATGCTTTTGTTTATAAATGTGGCGTTTTCTTGCACTGGGGTCACAGAATATTGAGATGTACTCAAGTTTCTTTGATATCCTAATACACCATTAGTTTTGGTTCACGTCCCACGAGTACTCATGTAGAAGATGTGTGCGCTAATTATCAGTTTGATCTAGTCATCAGATCAGCATTATTTATTATTGTACCCTACTTCTCTATATCCTTATTAAATTTTTATCTGCTTACTTCTTCAAGGACTAAAAGCAATAAGGTAGACTTCAGCAACACCATTACATTCCTTTCAGTTTCTGTTTATTTTCCTTTATATATTTCCATTGCTGTATTACCTTGGCACATACAATTTTAATGTTTCTTTGGAATGTACCCCTAGTCAGTAAAAATGACATTCCTGTTTAATGCTTTAAATATTTCATTCTGATTTCATATTAAGAGTGTAACTCTCGCTTTTCAATGTGCAGTTTCCTGGTATTCTTCTGCCTCAGTCCTTTTTAACACGTCTGAGTTTCTTGAAAATAGCACAGAGGTCATTCTAAATATGTAATTCCACCTGAGATTCTTTTACTTCTTCAAAGAGAATAAATACCTATATTCCATGTTGACATACTTGTTCTAATTTTTGTCATGTTTTTATTCCTTTTTCACATTATGATACCTTGATGTTGCCATCATTTTCCATTTTGTGTGATATAATTTATTCTCTAATAATTTTCAAGTTGTACATTATGTGTAAGTATTTAGTTTTCTTAAATTTGAACAATAAAGACCTATATTTCTGTAGGAACAAGAAGTTTACTGACCAAACCTTCTTATGTAGGATGAAAGAATAGCATGTTTATTCTCTTTTAGGTTTCCCCTTTCCTTTTAAAAGACAGATGTATAGATATTTTTATTGTTTATTTTTAAATCATAAACAAATTTTCTTATAAGAATTACCTAGATAACCTGTGTGCTGTTTTCTAATTGTATTCTGTCATTAGTTGTTTATATGGTTTGATTATATATTATATAAACTATTTTAAAGCACAACAACCCCTTATTTTTTATTTTTTTAATTAATTTTTTGGTTGACTAGAGAACTTCTTCAAAAATGTTTTTATGAAGTATGTTTTCCTATTGATCTTTTGTATTCAAGATTGCCTTTTTCATTTTTTAGCTCTTATACCATAACAAAAAACTTGATTAGCTTAGAATTATTGTATCAAAACACTCTGCCACCAGAGCTATAATTCGTTGTTTTATTGCTTCTTTTGTCAAATGCCAGCCTGATTTTTCTCCCAACTTAGTGCCTGAGCACCTGTATTTTTCTTCTTCCTCATTTGATGCTAATGATTTACTCATTCTGACTTCAAAATTTAAAAGTTTCATGAGAAGGTAAACAGATGAAAATTTTCATTAGTGTGTGTGTGTGTGTGTGTGTGTGTTCATTAATTTTTTTCTTATAAAGAGTGAGCCTTTTTTTTTCTTTTGGTCTGGGAATCAGGAATTTCTTCAGTTCAGAAAAGTTTTCTTACATGATGTCTTTAATAACTGCTCCTGTGGTATTCTGATTACTTCAGGAACCACAGATATCTCTACCTTGGCTTCCTATTCTGTCTTCCATACCCGTTATGATCTGTCCTGTTCCTCCACATTTTGGTAGAATTTTTTAAGTTTGTTCTTCACATCACTGATTTGGTTTTCCAAAGTGCTCTCTTTCCTTTTCTTTGGCCCTAACATAGCTTCAAATTATACTTTAAAAACCTGATCATTGAAAAACATCCCTCCTTTTATTGGTTTTTGTAATTCAGTAAGTTTCTTTCTGGTTTCATTCACTTGTCATACCTTATTTTTCAAGTCTTATTTCAGAGTCTGGGTTTCTTTCCTTCCTTCCTTCCTTCCTTCCTTCTTGCAAGCACAATCATATCTTGTCTGAAACTTATTTCTATTTCCAATAGTAAACCTTTTTCTAAATTATCTTCTTCTTTTATTTCTTGGATGTATTCTGTTGTTTGTCACCAAATCTTCGTAGGCCCAATGCTACATAGTTTTCATTCACTTACAACGGAGTGGTGAAAGGTCTAGCCTGGCCTGGAAATTTATTCTCAAATGGTCCCTGTACCTTCTGGAAAAGATGAAATTCCTTCTCTCAGTCTGAAGCTGGAGGCTTGGTTCTTAAAAATGTACAAAGCCAGGAGTGTGCTCCGTCAGCTGTATAGAGGGAGCTGCAGCCACACAGGCTCATTTGGTGTTCTCTGCGTGCTTTCCCACTGTGCATGGGACCATTTTCTAATCCTGGATTTCTCCCCCACCTTAGCTGCACTCCAAGCCCCCTGTGCAACAATGACTGAATTCTTCTGGTGTCAGAGCTCTGCTGTATAGGGAGACATCCCACCACCAACTGGACGACCTTGGACGGGGCAGTGCTCTAAGCTTAATTCTCCTACTCCAGTAGCTTCTGAATGCCAGCGACCCGGAGCCCAGAGAGTGCCTTTGCTTGCTGAGGAGTCCTAGCCTCTAGCTTTCATGCCTCTAGTTTAGGACTATTGCTTACTCGTTTTCTGTCAGAATCTCTTCTCATTGTCTTCTCACGATGCTTTACCACTTTTCCAGGAAGGAGAATCACCAGGGACACCTCTAGATCAGCCTTTTATGTTATGTTTTCTGCTGTCTGTTTAGCAAAAGTGCCTCTTAATGACGACGGCCCGTGTCTGGTACCGGCCTGTTTTCCAGGGCTGATGTATAGTTCCCCTTAGATTCACATTCTTTTGTTGCTGATGTTGAGATGGATGATGTGCTCTCCAGGCAGAGAGAGTGGGGTTGAGGGAGCGACTCTGATACTCAAAAGACCTAAATTTCCAAGACACAAACGGAAATGGACTGAATTTTACAAAAACATTATGGAACTCTGAGAAATAATGAACTCCCCCAGGGCACTCAGCATAGAAGGTAACTTGTAAAAGTTAGGCTTAGACATAACTTGTCAGACTCACAGCCTGTGTATCCAGTCAGCGACACCTGTATTTCCGTAATGGTCCCCAGGAGTGCCGTGCTGCGTGGTCCAATTACATACAGAGGGACACCAGTAGCAGCCAGTCACGTGGCCTGTAATAACATTTATGATCCAAACTCGTGCCCGTTTCACCTTTTGCACTTTTCCCGGTGCCGTTTGGCAGCTGAATTCTGGGTTTTCGGCCTAGAAGTTGATTACTTCACCCCAGGAGATTTGGTGATCCTTGCCGACCCTCTCCTACTAAGGAGAGCGAGAATGCCAATTTATTTTAAGGAAACAAAGAACAGTAGTGTCACATGTCTGAAAAAGAGTGGAAATACAGTCCTCTCCCTGTCTAAACTCAGTGTAGTCAGAAGCAGCACATAGGAGTAAAATGCACAAGGGTAGAAGGTGGGCCAGGAGCGTAATGGGTCCAGAGGGGCTTCATTTATTGACCAGGATTTTCTCCCCTGTTATTGGTCCAGTTTCAGTTATTGACAACAAAGATGACTCAGAAAGAGAGACCGGGGTGGGGGCGGGTGCGCATGCACGTGTGTGCTTGCTGCTTGCTAGGACATCCGGGGCACGGACAGTTCTAGAACAGAGGGAGAGCAGATTGCTGAGCTTCTGTGGAACAGACCTGGACAGATGCTCAGGCTTGTGGGCAGAATCAGTCACTTCTACCGAAGTGACACTGTGCATGTAGCAGTTTGGACTGGAGATCTGTTCAGGGTGTAAGACCCCAACTCCTGACTGCTTTCCCTGAGACTTTAATCTCTCATTTACTGATAACATTACACATGGGGAGAGGACATCCTAAGAAGACAGAGGTGCAATCCTGTGGACCCGCCACATGGGCTGAGGGGCATTTGTCTGCAGACGGGGAAGCTTCCTTTTCCTCTGCAGCCTTGAGGGGACATGTGAGCTGCATCCCTGTGCTTGACCGCATGAGGATCTGGGATCAGTTCCTTTTTTAAAAAATATATTAATTATTAATATTTTAAGTTACAGTTGACATTGAATATTATTTCATATTAGTTAGCAGAGTGGTCATACATTTATATAATTTATGATCCCCCACTCCATTACTCTAGTACCCACCTGGCATTATACAGAGTTGTTGCAACATTACTGTTTATATTCTCTACACGGTACTTTTTAACCCCCATGACTGTTTTGTAACTGCCCATGTGTATGTCTTAATGCCTTCACCTTCCTCACCCAGCTCCCTGCACCCCTCCCCTATGGTAGCCATCAGTTTGTTCTCTGTATCTATGAGTCTGATTCTGTTTTGTTTGTTTATTGTTTATTAGATTCCTCATATAAGCAATATCATATGATATTTGTCTTTCTCTGTCTGACTTATTTCACTTAGCACAATACCCTCTAGGTCCAGGCATGTCGTCACAAATGGTAAGATTTCATTCTTTTTCATGGCCAAGTAACATTCCATGGCAGATATGTACCACATCTTCTTTGGCTAATTGTCTACTGATGGGCACTGGGTTGCTTCCACATCTTGGCTATTGTAAATCGTGCTGCAATGAACATAGGGATGCATTTCTCTTTCTGAATTGGTGTTTTGGATTTCTCCAAATACCCAGGAGTGGAATTGCTGGGTCATAAGGTAGTTCTGTTTTTAGCTTTTTTGAGGAACCTCCAAACCATTTTCTCATAGTGACTGCACCAATTGGCAATCCCACCACCTTTTCTCCACATCCTCACCAACACTTGTTGGGATCAGTTTCTTCTATGTGTATTTTGGATGTGAAAAATAAGCAAGAAGCCATCAGTACAGACCAAGGAGGAAAGCTGGAGATATCCTTGACATATGGTATTTTTGTTTCCCACAAACACATTGATGTAAAGCAAGAGGTGTTTCCTAACAACTGACCATGGTTGCCCACAGCAGATGGGTACATTTTTGAAATGTCAGATGGAAGCATACTTGACTCTTACGTCTCTTCCTTGGATTTTTCACTCCAGACACTGGCATTCTGTCTTGAAATTATACCTGAATATAACACTGACATTTTGAAACATGCTTTGCAAGGTTATCTGTGAGATAAGATGCACCTAGTCTTGGAAACACATTTTGCCATCCAGGTTCCCACCACACATGTTCAAAGGTGAGGTTTTCTTGGTGGCACTATGCAAGGATTCTGTGGCAAAGAAATGTTGATTGAATATTGATTACGCATCTGTGCTGTGCTTGGTGTCCTTAATGTATAATTTCACTGAATCCTACAACTCTTTGCATTAGTATCATTATCATGGCCATTTTACAGTTAAGGGAATATCGACTTGGAAAGTTTCTGGAACTTGTCCTGAGGGCCACATAGCTAAGTTTTGAGGCTCATCCTGGGTCTCTGACTCAGTAACCTACATTTTTTTTCTACTCTACCCCATTGACTCTTCTATTGATTTTCTTTCAAGGAGTCTGTAAGTTTTTCTAAAGATCGTATCATCCAAAAGTTGCTTAACCTAGAGCTGGAGCACCTCTGCCCCTGAGTTTACCCCTTCCCCCAAGCATCATGTTTCTGTGTTTTTTTAATAATTCTGAATTGTGAGCAAACTTCTTGCAGCTGGTCTAAGCACACAACATTGTAAGGACAGCCCTGGACCAGTGCAAGGATCAGATGCCCCCAGCTCTGCTCTAAATTAGTTCTCTTGTGGCCTTGGGAAAGCCATACTCTCTCTCTAAGCCTCTTACTGCCTTTGTGAAATGAAAGAGAGTCAGGGATCTCCCTGAGGTTCTGGCTCCTCAATGCTGCAATTACATGCATCACAAAATAGGAAGCCTGAACATATAAAACAGACTTTCGGGTTGTCATTAAAAGGGACTTCCATAATTGGTGTTGTGCTGCATGGTAATTGGGCATTAGTGGAGGGGAGGGGAGGAGAGGGGTAGGGCTTAGCATTAGATGCTCTCAGGTGGGGAAAGAGCCAGGGATAAAGAGAAAGGTCAACTGGGAGAAGGACCAACTTCCAATCTGCCTTAGGGGGCGCCTGGCTCCACGGCCCAAGGTCATAAGTCCCTAGAAACTGACAGGAATCGGGCTCTGGAGTTCCCATTGATTCTAGGTAACCTGCCTTTTGCCTACCTGGTGGTGCACTTACCTGCAGAGAACCACTGTGTTCCTTCCAAAGGTAGTGTAGTTTTTAAGATAACAATGTGCCGACCACTTTATAGTCATTACCTTGTAATGGTTACGTCAGAGCACGTTATGTCATGTTATACGAGTGTTTGCTACTTTACAAATGCGTAACTAAGGCTCAGTTACAGGGTTTGCCCATGGTCATAGTGGGGTGTGAACCTAACTTTTGATTTTAATGCATTTCCATCTTTGTTTTTTTAAATCAAATTTATTGGGTGACATTGGTTCGTAAAATTATATAGGTTTCAAGTGTACAGTTCTGTAATACCTCATCTACATATTGCATTGTGTATTCACCACCCAGAGACTGAACGTATTTCCATCTGTATGGCAGGCCTTAAGTTTTTAAAAATAAGGGGAATTATCTTACTTAGGCTATCTCCCAATTCAGAAAGTTGGCTACTGGCTGATAATGGAATTTAAAGGCAAGTAAATCTTTAGATTCTTCCATTTAAAAATTAAAAGGTTTAAAAGACAAATATTTTTCAGGGAGCAAGACAAAGACCGAAGTATACTCATAAGGAAACAACATGTTTCACTGGTGTTAATGCTGACAGGGGAGATGTGGAAAAGAATTACAGGGCAGAAATTTCTGGAGCCTTAAGGAAAGGCACCTTAGGGGACAAAAGGGGAAAGATCCTGCAAATCAAACTTGTCCAACCCACGGCCCGTGGGCCACATGCAGCCCAGGACGGCTTTGAATGCAGCCCAACACAAATTCGTAAACTTCCTTAAATCATTGTGAAAATTATGTATGGACCTACTTTTTTTTTAGCTTATTAGCTATCATTCATGTTAGTGTAGTTTATGTGTGGCCCAAGATAATTCTTTTTCCAGCGTGACCCAGGGAAGCCAAAAGGGTGGGCACCCCTGCTGCAGACCAACTTTATCTACCTTACAATTTGGGTCAAGACAGCTCTCCTTCCCCTTCCCCTGACATCAGAAAAGTGTATGTTGGGGCAGGTGCTTTGCTTATTTATGCAGAGTTCACAAAGGGCAGTGTAGTGTGCGGTGATAGTCGTTCTCTTAATTCCCTTGGCATGGATTTTGAAAACTTTACGATTTGTTTTGAGAACCCTCGCTCTGAAATGCCTGAGAATTTTCTCCTTGCAAAATAGATTCTACTTGCAAAATATCTTCTAGTTATGTTTCTCCTCTGTGTTATTGAATCATTGTTAAGTGTCTGGCTGGTTCTTGGATTGGATCCTGTTAGAAGGTCAGAATGGAACAAGATGGGAGTTTGCAGTGTTGCTGGAGGAAGAAACTTGAAGCCCACTGGACTTCCAGCTCCGCCTCTCATCCAGTACCCAGCAGGCACACTGTCTCCTCACTCTTGGTATAATGTCAATTCTAGCAGAGGAATTTGTTCTTCGTGTCGCAGGACAGTGAGGAAGTTAGTATTAGGAATGCCATGAACAGTTTTTTGCATTTTGATGGGGGTTTTCTTTCTTTTTTGGACTACCTGTATGCGAGGTCTGACAATTAAGTTTGCGAATTTGCCACCGTACACTTAGGTTAGCAGCACTGTACACACTCGGTAAGGTGTCGTGACCTTGGCGTATCTGTCTCACAGCTGTGTTCGTGTGGATGTGGGGCGGTGACCTGCTGAGTGGCATTCATTATTGTTGTTGCATGTTTTCGTGTGCTGTCATGAGACTGTTGGAGCTTGAATTAGAGCAACGAACAAACATTAAATTCCTTGTTAAACTTGGCAAGAGTGGAAGTGAAATCAGGGAAGTATTAGTCAAAGTTTATGGGGATAATGCCGTGAAGAAAACAGCAATGTACAGATGGATTAAACGTTTTCTGAGGGGAGAGAAAGCCTCACTGATGAAGAGAGGTCAGGGCAGCCAGTAATGAGCAGAACTGACAGAAACATTGCAAAAATTTATCAAATTGTGCATCAAAATTATGGGCTGACTGTGAAAAGGATAGCAGACCAAGTAAAGATTGATAAAGAGTTAGGAAAGTCTTGGAATGAGAAAGATGTGTGTAAAAATGGTCCCGAAGGAGCTCACTGATGAATAAAAGCAAAGGGGAGTCAAAGTTTTTGCCAAGACCTTTTGGAGAGGCAAGACGATGTTTTGGGCCGTGTTATCACTGGTGAGGAAACATGGGTGTACCAATAGGACCCTGAAACAAAGCATCAAAGTGCACAACAAAAGTCAGCCAATTCTCCACGACCAAAAAAGTTTTGTTAGTCCAAATCAAGATTCAAAATGATGTTGCTAATCTTTTTTGATATCAGAGGGATTATTGATTATGAATTTGTACCAACTGGACAGTCAACCAGGTTTACTATTTGGAAGTGCTGAAAAGACTACATGAAAAAGTAAGATGAACACAACCTGAACTTTGCCAACAACTCATGGCTCTTGCATCACCACAATGCTGCAGCTCACACAGCACTGTCTGTGAGGGAGGTTTTAGCCAGTACACATAACTGTATTGGAACACCCTCCAATGACTTTTTTCTTTACCTGAAGATAAAGGAAATATTGAAAGGAAGACATTTTGATGACATTCAGGACATAAGGGTCATACAATGACAGCTCTGATGGCCATTCCAGAAAAAGAGTTCCAAATTTGCTTTGTTAGGCACTGGCATCGGTGCGCAGCTTCCCAAGGGGAGCCTTTGAAGGTGACCACAGTGATACTCAGCAGTGAGGTATGCAACACTTTTTCTAGGATGAGTTTGTAAACTTAATGGTCAGACCTCGTCCTTTCAGGAACTAACCCGCCTCTGTCATGCTTCCTACCTCTTACCTCACCTGGCCTGGATACCGTGCATTCCAGGTTGTGTTGGGAGTTTGCAGTGAGGCAGCTAAGCAACAGGCAGTAACAGCAGGGTCATTTTCTAAGACTCAAAGGACATGACTTCAGTTTCCAGGTCCAGCTTTGGCCTGCTTAGTCAGAGCTGACATTTAGCTCATCTCAGTCTGTGCACTTGGGGATGATTAAAGTTGCTGACTGATTCATAACTTATAGGTGATTAAACCTGTAAAGTATTTTGAAGGCTTTGCTTTCATTCATTCAAACAAACATTTGTTGTTCAATGAATGGGGACTGTGATTTAAGAACACTGTGCAGACATAAAACACCAGGAGCTTGTAGATAGCAGTTTTTTTACTTGCTCTCCTAAAGGAATTTCATTACCAAATCCTTGTGAATCTTGAACCTCAAGAAGAATAATCCTTTCCTTTGTTGGAGTTTTAAATTTAGAATAATCACACAATAGTGAAGCATTCTGTTCAAAGCATTCCTTTTAGGCTACCCATTTATTATACCGCTCTAAAGAGTAGATGAATTTGATTAGCGTTAGCACTCAGTCGCTGTTTTTGCATAGTTAATACCAGGAGGAAATGTTCCAGAAGTTGTTCCTGCTGTTTAATATTATATAGTCAACTTCTAATTATCTGTTCTGATGGAGTATCATCAGTGACGTGTATACTCTAAGATCAGTATCTTTGGCTTTGGGAAGCATCATATGATGCTTCATTTACCTTTTGTTGTGGTTTTGCTCAAACTAATATATTAATAAAAAGTCTGCAGCATTCTGAGTACACACACCACAGCATAGGAAGGAAGGAGGGAATGGCCCAGACAGCATACCAGAGGGCTGGGCAGATGTCACCTGGAATTTTAAAATTATTACAGCTAATACACACAAAGAATGGTTGCAAGATTATTGTTCAATAGAAGATAATGGCTAGTAATTCACTGCAACTGCATGAGAGAAAGGAACGAAGCACAATAAACCCCTTACAAGATTCCACGTATGTGTATGATGGTTGGCCAGTTCTGCATTCCAAACACTTCACAAGGCCAATCAGTTTAAGTCACACTTCAGTGACAGGACGGCGGTATAAACGCTGTCAGCTCAGTGAGCTCCAGAATGTGTTGTGCACGTCGCTGGTGCTCCGGGCAGGCCTCGGGTGTCTACACCTAGTAGGTGTCTCAGAAACATCACTGTCACTTGTGTTGACCGTTACTACTTATTATTAAAAATACCTCTCTCCTTCCTATTCCTTCAGGTTAAGCTTGCTTTTGTGGGCAGTGATGATAGAAAGACATTAGGGGAGGGTATCTCCTGTGCAGTGGCCCGTTGGATTTCAAAAGTCTTCTCAGCCTCAAAATCTATTTCTGCATCAGCCTGTCCCAGAGCCCCTCCCCTCCCCTCCCCTCCCGCCACTTCTAGCCCTCCCTGTTCAGTCCATTCACCTGAGGGTTGGTGAGAATGCCTGGTTCACGCTCTGGAGGGCCTGTGATGGCTGATCATGCAGGGTGAGATAACTGCTGATCGTCCCTGTGCTGATGCAAGGAGAAGAAAACAGCTTTGGCTGCACAGTCTGAGGTGGGGGTGAGGGTGGGGTCTGCCCTTTGTATGTCAGTAGGAAGCTCTGGGCCCCACCGACCTGGCCTATGGGTCAGTGACATCTGACTGGCATCACTGCGCTTCAGCAAGTCGGAAGCTGCACATAGTCTCTTCGTCTTGGCTCGCCCGCCTGTCACTGGGTCGATTTCGCCTGCTCGCACTCCCTTGTAGGTGACAGCACAGGACAGCTGTTCAGATGAACTCCAACATCTCATCTCCCCAGCTGGACACCACGCCAGGGAGAGCCTTGGGGAGGGGTAAGGCCAGTCTCTAAGTTCACAGTCTTGCATTGCAAATAAATGTCACCCTGCAGCCACCATGTGCCTGGGGCAGAGCTGATCTCCTCACATGTGTGAGAGATTCTGTCTCCAGGCCCCAGGGGCCCTCTGCTCTGGCCATCCCCATCCCCATCTTCGCTGACCTTCTCGTGGTTTCCACATCAGGAAGCCAGCGTTCTCATGTCCTCACTTGTTCTCCTGCATGACCTGCTCCGTAAAAACGCAGAGGAAACCTAGAGTCCCGGTGTCTACAGTGTGTGTGATCCGGGCCCCGTAGTTTTACCTACATGATTGAACTTCAACTTTGTACCAACCTTCTGAGACAGGTGCTTTGTTTTATTTCACAGATGATGAACTTAAGAGTCCAGGCAATAAATAACCTCCCCGAAGTTATAGAGCTGGATGGTGGCCAAACTAGGATTAATACTCAGCTTAGATTCAAAACCTGTTGTCTTTCTGTGTGTGTGTGTGTGTGTGTGTGTGTGTGTGTCTTCCTCTCCTTCCTCCCTCCATTCCTGTTATATCTGGATAGTCCACATATAAGGTTGCATATTATTCCGAAATTTAAAGAATCCTTAAGCCAAAGGAAAGACTCTAATTATGGAGTTTCGGGTTATCAGTGAGTGGTCGCAGGGCTGTGATCTGAAAAGTACCATGTTGGCCACCAGCCCCTGCCAAGCGCGGCAGGCCGCACAGCACGCATCAAGCTGCATGACGCGCACCGGAACATCTTTCGTTAACGGACTCTGCTTCTTTCCCCCCCTCCTGGACGACTGGCTCTGTGTCCAGCACGGTTTAGAACCCGGCTGCCTTTCTGTGCTGTCCCTGGCCAGAGAGGGGCGCTTTCCTGGTTTCCTAATAAAACTTCTAACCCGCGTGGGGAGCCCAGATACTTTCTTGCCGGCCTTCTCGCTCACAGTGGCTCCGGTCGCACTTCCGTGGAGGAATACGCTGTTTATCAGGGGCCCATCACGCCCTCAAATGGGAGAGTCGCTGTCCCCAGGGAAACGTTTTCCTGCAGCGCCGCCACGATCGCGAGCGGCTGTGAAAGGGGCGGTCCGCACCTGCCCCGCCGCGCTGAGGGGCGTGGGCGGGCACATCCGCCTTCTACCTGGGAGACAGTCCCCGCTGCCCAAGTTTCCTTACAAAACCCAGAGGAATGTCCCTCCTTCCACCGGAGGGGTTTATAACCTTTAATGTGCTCCCCGTGCTTCTCGCAGAAAGGAGTCCGAGTGGGCTGCCGCGGGCGCGTCCCAGCGCGGTGGCACTCCCCTGCGGGTGCTGCGCCAGGGCCCCGCTTCCGCCCAGCGCCCTGGGGGTGTGGCCACAGCCGGCGGGACAGCCAATCAGGAAGTGGGAAGGCGGGCCGCGCGGCCGAAAGGACGGGAGCGGAGGAGGGAGAGGGGTGCGTAGGCGGGCGGTCCCGGCTGTTGGGGCAGCTCCGCGGCGGCGGCTCAGAGGGAAGGTCTGGCCTCTGTGCGCGCCCTGAGCGCGGAGAGCGTAGTCCCGGCTGAAGACGTGTCCTCGCCCCTGTTTCGCCTTAGGAAAGGACTCGCCTTGGTGCTGCTGTACTGTTTCATGCAACCCCCCACCTGGCACTCTGGGCGTGAAAGTGGGCTCGGAACTCATTCCCCATAGGAGTTTAAGGGGGTACTGGGGGAGACTACTTAGCCCCTCCCGAGGCACGGAGAACGAAGTGCAATATTCTGAAAAGATCATCTGGTCTCCGAATAACAAGGCGGACGATCAGAATAGAGTCATTTTCATTGAAAGCTTTTCGTAGGCGTGGAAAAGGACTATTTTAACAGGATCTTTACATATAGGCGTTGAGAAGGGAGCCTATAAAGTGTGATTTTAATAATAATGGCGATCTTGAACATTGTCTCCTAATCTGGAGCTTGCCCTGAAGTTACAAGCACATTTACCTCCATTGTATTTGCAGAAACTCAGATACTAAATATCAAAATAGGGTTGCTTTGTCTACCTGCTCTGAGAAAATTTGGAGAGGCTCACTCTCTTAACACTGCCCGGCTAGGTTCCTGCTTACTGGGCTAAAAAGAGAAGCTACCACCAGTGTGATTAACCTAAGTCCACTGAGCCCTACTTAATTAAAACAGTGTGACAGTCTAATAGGAAGCTTAAGACCTCGCTCCATGATAGACACCAAAAAATCTCAGATAGGTCCTTAACAGCCACTAATAGTTTGGTGACCTCTTGGAAAATCTGTGTTTATTGTCCCAACAGTGCCTAATCATTCCGAATGTGGACGACCAGCTTGCGTAGGTTATTATGAGAAACTTACTCTTTTACTGCTCACATTTCTGAGCAAAATACAGCCTTTTGAGTGAGGTAGCCTTTGGCACGTGTACAATGATGTAATATGTTACGCAGCCGGGCAAGTTGTCAGGGGCTCAGAGGTTTGGTTTTGAGTGGATATGTGAGAAATCGGTCCATGCAGGAATATCAGTTCCAATAAAAGTGGTAAACATATGCCAGCGCTGGTGTGCTTCTGTGAGTCCTGACGTTCTCTGTGACTAAAAGTCATCATCACTGAAGTGCTGGCCAGCACGGGGAGAGGAGGGCAGACATCTCCTGGGACCATCAGCTTATTATCCTTAAGCAGCTGAATAGAATAACACGTGACACGCTGGTGTTAGGGAGGTTAATGTTGGTCTCGATTTCGATTAAATGAGTGGGTAGAATCAATACGTAACTGAATGTTTGTCATGCGAACACCCAGAGGCCCCCCGGGTAGCTGGGTATTTTTTAGACTAATTCTCAGACAGGAAAATGTGCAGCATGTCTAATTTCTAAAACGGTTTCAGCATCTTCTGTGTAATGCTGAGGCATCTGGAAGCGAAAATGCTGAGTTTCAGTTCACCAAAAATGGAATTTTATTTATTTTTCTTTTTTACTTTAACCTTTGACTTGAGACCACAATTAGTGGCATTTTTACCTTCATCTTAAGAGTGGCGTTTTTACCCCAGCTTCAAAGTGTGTGCCTTCCTTGACACATTGAACCAGCATTTACTGAGAATATTTTATGGGTGAAGAACTGTGCAGGCTGCTGTGAAGAATGTAGAGACCTGGTCAGTGAGTCTAAGGAGCTCACCATCTACAGAGAGGGAAACAGATCATTACCCAGCAGGACAAATACAATGGAGCATGTCACAGAGGAAAGGACATCTGAGCTGAATCTTAAAGGAAGAGTAGCATTGGAATGAGTATAAGGGACATTCCAGGTTGAGGGATTAGCATAAATAAGGAGGGATTTTGCCTTATATTTATAAGATTGCACCAGATTTTATTACACAAACATAAGCATCATAATGATATTAATAGTAAATCCAGATAAAAAATATCTAAGTGAAGACTTCTTTCTTTTTGATGAATTTGTCTGTTCTACCTTTCCACCTTAGCTATGTGGCAAAGAGCGATGTAATTGCATTACATTAAACTGGTCAGTGGTTGTGGCCAATGAGTAGAATTGTCATTCAGTTTAAAAGTAATGTAATATCCTAGTGGTAAAACAATTATAAGTTAAGCATTTTTACAATGCTTCCCCTTTATGTAATTCTGATACTTCTCGGAAAATGGTTAAGCTCCATTGAGAAATCTGACTTGCTTTGCATTTTATCAGAGAGTTAAAGACAAATTGAGAATAAAAATCTCAAAATGCAGTAATGATAGTACCTTATATTTCAGTAGCACACAGTATATGAATGACTTTTGTAGCTGTTGTTTAAATTTGGCCAATATGCAAAAAGAAAGGGCAATATAGGACCAAATTATACCTTTGCTTTGTAGAATAAGCTGCTAATAGTTCATTCTGCTAAACTGCAGTGGTAGCCATGTGCAAACAATTCAGGCTTGCATTACTTTTTCCCAAAAGACTGTTGTAAAATTGTCTTACCTCTTTTTCCCTCTTTGCATAAGTCTTATTTCATTAAATTTCAACAATTCTAAATTGGACTCACATTTAATAGGTGACATATGAAGTGTGTTTGTGAATAATTTGAACATCTTAATGGTATATTTATTAGACAAATACACAATATTTATTTACAAAGTCACATTACTCTGTCCAGTATTTAAAAGAAATGAATATCTATCTCCATGTTGATTTTTTTATCAAAAGAAATAATTTACAGTAAGCATTTCTAATTATTTCAGCTAAATGTTTATAGCACTTGCACAGCAATATTTGTTGTTTCTGTCATTGAGATTTGTAGATAATTTTTGTACAGAATCCATTTTTTTCTGTTGATGCTTTTGTACCTCTGCACATATATTGCAGATTAGTGAAACAATAACTTATCCTCCAGTAGTAATGACTAAGATTCTTTCTTAATTCGTGGTTTGCTGAGCACCTCTCTAGCCATTTTTATGTCTTTACAGAGATGCTAATACTATTTACTGTTTTAATAGGAAACAATGTTGTCAAATAAAACTGTTACATTTGAACCATGAATTATAAATTCAACACGGTTGTCCTATATAGTGTTGATAATGATTATGATTATAAATATTTATAGGTGCTTTGAACATGCTGAACTCTGCTAAACATTTTACTTACATATTATTTAATTTTTTCAGCTGTTCTATGAGGTAGGTGGCATGCCCATTTCACAGATGAATTTATAACTATTAGGCCTCACAACATCTAATAATAATTAAAATATTCTATACTAACAATATATTTTAAATGTTAATTCTGGAACTTTGCACATGTGAAATATATATATATATATATATATATATATATATATATATATATATATATATATATATATTAGATACCTGTATATGTGTATATATAATTTGTAGCTATATAAATATGTAATCTTATTTTGTTCATTCAACAAATATTTATTGATTTACATGCCTGGTGCTATGCTAAACTCTAGAGATGATGTGATGAGGCAATACCCCTCCCTTATCTTTAAGGAACTTATGATGCATTGGGAGACATGGACTTGCTTAAAACACGTGTACAAGAAAATATGATAATTGCAATATAGGACCAAATTATAAGTTTGCTTTATAGAACAGGGGTAGTACAGGTTGTTGTAGAAAAATGGGGAAAATGACCTCAGCTTCCCAGAATTAGAGAGGTTATAACAGAGAAGCAGCCCTAAACGCTGAGACTTGAGGAATGAGTTTGAGTTTAAGAGATGATGGGCGAAGGAACAGAATAGACCCGGGCGTAGAGATGAGCAGGAGCAAGGCGGGGTCGGTCAGGGAGCTACAGAGAATCACAGGGGCCCGGTGTCAAGTGCAGCGGGAGGAGTGACAGCTGACTGGGATCAGGTCCCAAGGAGCCTTGTGTGCTGTCCAGAGGAATGCAGACCTTATACTCTTGTGTGTTGAAAAGCCATTAGCAGATTAATCCAACAAACACTAGTTAAATTATGAAAAGGGTTGTCCTCCTTCCCTCCCTCCCTCCCTTGCTCATTTATTCATTCAGCATGTTTTTATTGAGTTCCTATAATGTGCCAAGCATTGTGTTGAATATTGAGGATAAAAGGCAGACAGGAGTGTACATGGTTCTGCCCTCCTAGAGCTTACTAACTAATGGGAGAAAAAAGCATTAATCAATGAATCTAACAACAACAACAAAATGTAAAATCCCAACAGCGACCAGTATAAGAAGGGCGAGTGATTCTATGAAAGCATGAGACAGGAGGTAGTGTGACCTGGCAAGGAGGTCAGGCAAGGCTCCCCTGAACACAGTGCTGACCCAGAAGCTGAAGGAGAGAATGATACAAGGTTATGGGATGATGAAGATGGGTGATTTGGGGAGGAGTCTTAGCAATGAGGAGATCATGTGCAAGATGCAAAATGCTTTCAGGAATTAAAAGTAAGCCCGAAAAGCAGGCTCCTCGAGAAGGGCTGGACCATACTGGGCCTGGGGGCCACGTTAAGAATCTAAATTCAGTGGCAAACTATGCTAATCAAAGGATGTGGCATGCACAAAAGCATAATTAGAATAACATGCGTAAGTACGTACATACATACATGTGTGCAAAGGGAATTAATAATATGTGACCCACAAATAACTTTGTTGGTTTCTTGATATGCTCATATCTGTTTTGTTTTGGCAATGATTCTAAGACCTATAGTATACAGAACCTGTAAATAGGTAAAAATGTTTTAAGTAGTGTTTTTTACACTACAGATTTATTATAATAGTTAGAAATTCCTCTCTTTATTTTCATATCTTAAATTAGAGATTCACATGTAACTCTTGAGTTTATTATCTGGCTTCTTTCCAATAAAATTTAGCCATTTACCTAGAATTGTATTTTAGGTTTTTTTTCTTAATGTGTTGGCATCTGGATTTGGGATTAGTTGGCCTTTTAAATTTGCTACAATAACTATAAATTTACTGTTGATTGAAATATGAACATTTTTATTTCAATGTAGCTTAGGAATTAAAACCAAAGGACAGCCAGATCCAAAACGAGTATGCTAAGACCTAGATAACATATCAACTCTGGGGGGAAAAAGATGATATTGATTTGATATTTAACTTGTTTATATTATAAGAAGTATGAGAGTGTTGATAGCAAGATCAATTTCAGAGAGATGGAATTATGAGCATGGCGTCTGGGAACAATAATGGCTTAAATATTGGCTTTAACATCTACCAGCTGTCTAACTGTTTTCTTGTCAATCACAGAGACAATAATGATTCCTAACTGTCTCATAGGGTGTGATGAAATGGGGTAATGTGTGCAAAGCATTAGCACAGCGCCAGGCACATAGTAAGTGTTCAGTTAATGTTAGCGGTGACTTTGAATATCAGTGATACCATGCTTTCCCTGAGTCATCAGCAGAGAGACACATACGGCCCTGAAAGTGAAAGTCAGGCTGTTAATGGTAAACACATGTACTGACTTCACATAACTTGGTGGCCAAGGAGGAATTTAGAGAGCATCAGATGCAATAATGTTACTGAAAATTTCTGGAGGAGAACGATTTTTTTTAAATGTCTCTAAAGTTTTCGAATCATTAGGCAAAGAAGGAGGAAAAGGAACAGGATTATTTTGGTGGTAACATCCCTGATGGGGTGGGAAGCAACCCCTGGCTGGAACTGGCCCACCCCGAAGATGTGTGTGTGCGTGTGTGTGCATGTGTGTGTGTGTGTGTGTGTGTGTGCGCATGTGTGTGTGTGCATGTGTGTGTGCGTGCGTGTGTGTGCATGTGTGTGTATGTGTGTGCATGTGTGTGTGTGCATGTGTGTGTGCGCGCGCGTGCGTGCGTGCGTGTGCATGTGTGTATATGTGTGTGCATGTGTGTATGCATGTGTGTGTGCGTGTGTGCACGTGTGTGCGTGTGTGCATGTGTGTATATGTGTGTGCCTGTGTGCGTGCGTGCATGTGTATGTGTGCATGTGT
>PVJL010007253.1:0-80688 GCA_004026885.1 Lyroderma lyra
CATCTTCTATTTTAGAATTCATATCAAGATTTGAAAGAATGTTTCCAACCAATTCAGGGGGAACTTGTTGAATGAAACGATACCAGAAGAGGCAACACATTGCCAAAGAAAATCGGATACATTCTTGGAATTGGCCGGCAGACACGTATCTGAAGTTGTGGGGTTAGAAAAAGAACCCCGGCTGGGACTTGCTCCACGACCTGGGTGGGCTGTCCCCATCCCAAGCCTCCGCCATCACCAAGATGGTGCCCCAATGCAGACTTGTCCCCAGAGTTGACTCGGATACAAGTTACTGACATCCCAGATCATGGGGATAAAACGATATGAATAGAGTTACACCACCCACCCTATTTCAATTGTTTGATGGCACTTTAGGTCACTGACACCTGGAGATCAGCACAGCAAAAGCATCAGGATTAACTTAAATTCATTTAGATGTGAACAAATGATGTTTCACGCAGCACTTCTCTCTCCCGAGGTAGCACACCTACGTACATGCGTCAAATCCACCTGGGGGTCCTTCCTCTGGTGTCTAAAAGGGACCAACGTTGGTATAAAACTTGCCTACAGCTTTCTGTAAAAAAGCAAATACAATACTTTCTAATTAATCCTTACTTTCATCTCCAATTCTACAGTAATGTTTTTATAATTTTAATTTATGACAATTCATAATTTTTAAAGTAAACACAAAGTATTTATTCTGTAACTCATCGGTAGCTTTCCCCCACCTTAATGTTGTTGCTAATGTCTTCTCTCTCTCCATATGTCTGTGTGCGTGCATGTGTGTGTGTGTGCGTGCGTGCGTGTGTGTGTGCGTGCGTGCGTGTGTGTGTGCGTGCGTGTGCGTGCCTGTGTATGTGTGTGCATGCATGTGTGATGTGTGCGTGCATGCGTGTGTGCCTGTGTGTGCGCATGTCTGCGTGTGTGTGTGCGTGTGCATGTGTGTGCATGCGCATGTGTGTGTGCGCGTGCGTGTGCATGTGTGCGCATGTGTGTGCACGTGTGTACGTGTGTGTGCATGTGTGTATGTGCATATGTGTGTGTATGCGTGTGTGCATGTGCGCGCATGTGTACGTGTGCATATGTGTGTGTATGCGTGTGTGCATGTGCGCGCATGTGTATGTGTGCATATGTGTGTGTATGCGTGTGTGCATGTGCGCGCATGTGTATGTGTGCATATGTGTGTGTATGCGTGTGTGCATGTGCGCGCGCGCGTGTGTGTGTGTGTATGTGTGTGTGCATGTGCGCGCGTGTGTACGTGCATGTGTGTGTGTGTGTGTGTGTGTGTGTCTGTGTGTGTGTGTCTTACAGGCAAAAATATGTAGCTTCAGGTGCCCGTCTGGCAGTGTCTATGTGTGTCCTCTGCAATAGAGTAAAACGACTTTTTCCCAGAGCAACACTGCCTTCCTCATGTGTAGTCTCCCAAACTCTTGTTAGAAAATTGGCAAACGGAGTCTGATTTGCACTGAGGTTTGCAAAAATCTGATTAACACCAGAGTTTGGTTGCTCCCAGCAGTAGTGTCTGTTTCTGCCGTCTGACGTGGTAGCCATGGCGGCAGACACAGTCTGGTGGGGCGGCAGACCTGCTCCCGAAGGCTGCTTCCTGTCCTCCAGTTCTCACCTTTCAAGCAATGTCACCGGCCCTTACGTCGTGTGCGAGCCCTGAGCTGCCACTGGAAATGCCAGGGTCACGAGTGCCCGTCAGTCTGCAGCCCGGTTTCGCATTATGTTTACTCTTAACAGAAGGAAGGAGAGCATCCAATTAAACTCGCAAGGCCCAGAACCATTGGGAAGGGACTCTCCTTGAGAACTGCTCATTAAAGATGGTCTGTTAATTGCTCTTTTGCTAGAAGAGACCAGAATGAATGGGACTGTCACCATCTCCCAGTCAGCCTTACAATGTTCCGTTTTCGTAATTGCTGTGGAAAGGTTGTGGGTTGAAGTCAAGGGCCTGCTTCCTCGTCCCGTCCCAGGGCACGTCTGGTTCCCTCTGGTCGCCCAGCGCGGACCCCCTTAGCAGGATGGCACTCACCCCAGCTGCCTTGTGCCCACGCTGTGGAGACTCAGAGTGGAGAACCTGTCAGTCGGAGTCACCAATCCCTACGTGTCTTCTGTCATAACATTCTTCTTTGGGCTTCGTTCTGTGCCAATTCGAGGTTTGGAATCAAGTTCATTACTTTATTCATTACATGATGACGGACTCTGCCCAGCACTGGCATAACCGTGTCTTGTGCACAAGGATTATTTCATGCAGATGGAGCACTTGAGTGCACTTCTGTCTACTCTCAAGTCCGTGCCCTAATGAACGGTCAGATAGCTCCAGCCCGCGGGTCAAATCCGGCCCGGCACTTGTTACTTTAAGGCCCTGGAAGTAAGAAGAGTTTTAACATTTTTTTATTGGTTGAACAAAAAATACCAAGAAAAGTTATGACACGTGAAAGTCATGTGAAATTAGGTTTTCGGCGTTGGTGAGTACAGTTTTACGGGCGCACAGCGCCGCCCTTGCGTTGACATGTTGTGCGTGATGCTCCGCGCCGTGCGTGCAGAGGTGAGCCGCCGGCAGACAGACACCCAGCCCCCGAACGCCTAAAAGGTGCCCCAGCTGCTCCTTCCGAGCCGGTTTGCCAGCCCTGGGCTCATAGGTCTGGGGTCATGAGTTTAAACATTTGCAAGGTCGGGTTCAAGGTCAGTGTGGTCTATCATCAGGTTGTGGTCGGGACTGCGGTGACCTGGAGAGCCAACGGCCCCCTCAGCCCTTTGACACCGTGTGGAAAGGTTGGCTCAGCTTGGCTGCGTAGGAGGGCCTCCAGAACAAGACAGTGAATGCCATTTTCTAAGGGAAACTGAATGTCCCTGTGGGTCACTGAGACACATCAGGTCACCTCCTGTGCCCGTTCTGAGACCTGAGGGGAAACGGGAGTCCCTTGAGAAAACCCATGCAGCCGTGGGGCATGTGCAGACGCCGCTCGGACAGGGGCCCGGCCGGGAATCTTTTTCTTTCCTCATCGACATTATGATGAAATGGTGTTGAACAAAACAATGTTGTTTGAGGACCTGCTGTGTTTATATGTGCATTTAGTTAGCACCCAGTAAAAAGGTGATGAAGAAATGAGTGCCGGATGAATACAAATGGATCTATAGTTACAAAGACATATAAATCTTTCTCTATATCTTATATATTTATCTGTCATATATGTCATATATATTTATATGCCAGATAAATAGATGACAGATAGATGTAGATAGATAGAGAATGCATGGCCCTCTGCTTTCGTCTAAATGTTCACAGAGAGATTTCCATCTAACGTTTAGTTGGTGCAGAAGTCGGACAGGATGGGGCCTACAGGTGGTTTGCTCTCCCAGTGCCCGTGTGCGCTCTGCAGGACGCGCCACCACGCACGCAGAAGGCCGAGGGCAGGGCGATCCCCGGAAAACGCGGTCTCCGGAGACACTGCCCAGCCCCGCCTCTGGCAGGAGCCACCCTGTTCGCTGGGACGATCAGCACCCCTCTGGCCCACGGACCACCTGTGGGCCATACAAGCATGTTAGAAGAGGTCGCCCAGCTCCCTGGCCTCATGTTTTACTGGTGGAAATCAGTCTCCAGTACTGTGCATTAATTGAACACCTGCTATCTTTCAAGCGGAGCACATGGCAGTGGCTCAGTGACAATGCAAACAGGCAACCAAGCAGAGGACAGTCCTTCCCAGGATGGGTGCCCATTCCCAGCCCCCGTGCTGGGCCCACAGGGCAGCCTGGCTCAGAACTCGTGTGATGATCAGCCTCTACTTGTCTTTGCCACGCGGTCCTGGCACGCAATCTTTGCATTTTACTGCAGACAGCTCATCTTTCACCTTTTGCATCGATAGTTGCACTTCAAGAGTACCAGACCTTTAGATAAAGAAAGACAGCATCTTGTTCTTGTTTTCGGCGGGGCCTAACAGCATCCCAGGGCTGGAGTTTATTTTGATTGCCCCGTAACGGGATAAGAAACAGAGACATGAGAAAACCCCACACTTACTGCTCTCTGTGTGTACACATACTGCATGTGTATGTGTGTGTAACCAATGTTAACTTTGGACGCTTTTCAAATGTTTGTTTAGGGATGGGGACACACGAAGCAGATGTTTCTGCACTCGCTGCCAGGGTCCTGTGTGTTGTAACGAGGGCTGCGGCTCAAGACTGAGTTATGTGATTTGACAGTTGGTTCTGACATTTCATCTTGGCTTTCTGAAGCAACTCAGATCTTATTACCCTTAACATGAAGTCAAAGTATCTAAAAATACCCAACACAGCAGTGTTTGAAAGTCTTCAATGATCTCTGAATATCTCAAGTGCCCCCCACCCCAAGAACAACAGACAACGTCACTTCAAGGAGTTGTCACGGATGGCAGTGCTCAGGTGCCCTGTCATTGCTCATTCTTTCTTCCCCACACGTGCCTGTAGCTCCCTCATGCACTGCCCACTCCCTTTTCAAGCTCAGAAACTGCTTCTCTGAGCTGCAGCCCAAAGACATCAGCGTGTCGCCCACTCACTGGGCGCTGGCCCAGCATAGGAGAACCCGTAATCCCCGCCCACTGCCCTGCTCCGGGTCCACCCTGGGTTCTGGTGCAATGTGTCCTCTAGTCATCTTCTAGAATGGATCCTCTTCAGTCATGGATATTTTTAAAACATCGACTTTGAGGCACAATTTGCAATGTGCTCCGTGACGTGTGCGTTTTCATGGGGCGTGAAAACTGTGTACCGCAGTGAAAGCACCACCCCATTTGTGATGTGGAAAATTTTCATTACCCCAAAAGCATTCCTAGGGCCCCTTCCCAGACAATCCCCACCCTTTGCGTGGAGCCCAGAGCAGCCCTGTGTCACTACCAACGCAGATTTCCTTGGCTTGTGTGTCACACGCGTGCAGTAACGCTCTTGTGCCTGGCGCTTGGTGGCTCACACTCCATTCACGTTGCTGCTTCTTCCTTCCAAGGGCTGAGTAGTAGCCCACTGTGTGTGTGCACCATGATATCGATTCACCTGTTGATGGATATTTGACTTGTTTCCAGTTTTGGGCAATTGAAGTCACAGTCAGCATGAACGTTTGTGTGCAAGACTTGGAGTGGCTTCCTAGGAGCGGAATTGCCGGGTCACGGGGTCCGTCAGTGCTCCGCCTCCTAAGAAACTACTAGGCTGTTCTCCGAAGTGGCCACTCCTCTGCCACCGCCACCGGCTCTGGGCATGTTCCAGCCTCACTGAAACCTGGTCTTGTCAGCCTTTCCTCACTTTAGTCAACCGAATGGGAATCTTGTGGGCTGTCCCCACAGCGTGGAGTTGTACTTTCCTAGTGACTAATGACGTGGAATGCCTTCTCTTCTGCATATTATAAATTGGATTGTGGATCTCCTGATTATTGAGTTATAAATGTTTTTATCCATTCTGGGTAGAAGCCACTTGTCAAATACCTGTGTTGTGGAGATGCCCCCCACCCTTAATTTTCTTAGTGATCTCTTTAGAAGAACAGAAGTTGTAATTTGGATGATTTTCACCTTTTTCACTTTTTAAATAGCTGCTTTATTTTAAATTAGATTCAGATTCCCAGAAATGTTGCCACATTACATCGGGTCGCCATATGTCTCCTTAGGCTTCTCTCTGTCATGACAGTTTCCCAGACTCTCTCTGTTGTTTTATGACTGTGACAGCTTTGAGGGGGACTGGTCAGGTACGTTGCAGAACGCCCCTCAGCGGGGATCTGTCTGCTGTTCGACTAGACTGAGGTTCTGGGTCCTGGAGAAGAAGACCGCAGATACTAAGTGCCACACAAACAAGTCCATCTTGTCATTTAGTTTTCTTTCACTTTTCATGCTTTTTGTGTCCTGAGAACTTTTTGACCAGGATGAGATAAAAAACAAACAAACATGTTTCCTACATTTTCGTATACAAAATTTATATTTTTAGCTTTTAGAGTTGGGACTATGGAGGATTTTAGAGTACTTCTGTGTGTGGTGTGAGCAAAGTGTCATGGTCCTTTTATTTTTTTAATGGCACGGACACCCAGCTTTAGCAGTGCCATGCCTTTAGAGTGATATCCTGTCCCCATTGAATTGCCCTGCCATGTTTGTAGAAACACCATTTGCAAGGGGTTCGTTCCCTGGTGGTGTAGTGGCTAGGCTTCGGCGCTCTCAATGCTAAGGCCTGGGTTTGATTCCCAGCCAGGGAACTAACCCCCCCAAAAAAAGGAAAAAAAAGGAAACATAAGAGAGGCATATTTTGGGGAGTTCCCTGATGGTGTAGTGGCTAAAGGCTTCGGCGTTGGCGCTGTCAGCACTGCGGCCTGGGTTCGATTCCCAGCCAGGGAGCTACCCACATACCAAAAAGCAAAAAAAAAAAAGAAAAAAGAAACACCATTTGCCCATCCGTGCATTGGTATATTATTGAACTCTCTGTCTGTTCCATTAATCTATGCTTCTGTCAATGACACAAAGTCTCGATTTCTGTACATTTATATAAATCTTGGCCTCAAGTAAGAGAAGTGCTTAAACTTGGTTCTGATTTTTTCAAAATGGTTTTGACGACGCCAGATCCTTTGCATTTCTACGTGCCTTTCAGAATCAGCTTATCAGGCTCTACACACATCAGCTGCTGAGGCTGCTTTGAGATCGTATAGAATCTGTATGTTGAGTTTCGCAGGAATGCCAGAGTGGGGTCAGGGAACATGCTTTGTATGAGCTCCATCTTCACAAATTTGTTGGAGAGTCGGCGTATGATCAACCTTAGCGAGTGTCCCTTTGAAAGTGCTTTGTTCTCTTTCATTTTGAAAGTTATTTTGGTTCGATATAGAATTCCACGTGAACAGTTCTAGCACTTTAAGCGTGCCGGGGTCCCATTGTCTCCCGGTTTGAATGGTTCCCCATGGACACCCTGCTCTCAACGTGACAGTTTTTCCTCTGTGCCTAATGTGTCTCTTGACTCTGCCCGATTCGAAGGTTTTCTCCTCATCTCAGCCTTCCACGTACTCTGTTATGAACTGTCTCACTGTGGTGGTCTTGCTTGTGGGTCATTACTCTTCGTGGAGGGTCTTCCTTGGACACTGCTGCATGTCCTGAGTGATCATCAAGGACTTGTCACTCTTGCTGGTAAGAAGGTGTGTGACTCCCAGGCCTGGAACTCACCGTTTACTCCTTGACCTTTGCCACATTTGTGAAATTTCATCTTATACCTGCTATTCGTGTCTTAGTATCCAGCAAAGCTCAGGGAACTCCTGCGCAGAGTTCTGTAACATTCTTTTTTCTGTGTAACTAGGAATCACCTTTCTGCTCTATGGTTCCAAATATTTCTCCACGTATAAAGCTGATGCAATGATAGGTATCGTATTGGTTTGACTTCTCCTCCCAAAGATTACAGTTCTCAGTTTTCGTTGTCTGATATCCGAATAGTCTTTTTCCCCTATATTTTGTTTTACTTCCTGGCTGTTTTAATTGAGTATGTTGGATCTTGCAGCCTGCAACTAACCAGGTTGATTGCTAAAACAAAAGTATCGACATGATTCATAAGCTTTAAATATGACTCAGAATTTTGTAACGTAATAATTCAAAATGTCCAGGATGCAGTGAAAAGTTACTCGACATGAAAAGAGTCAGAAAAAATTCAGGACTCCTGTGAAAAGCCGTTCAACAGATGCCGATTACTGAGAAAAAACAGATGTTGGAATTACCTGAGAAAAATTGTAAGGCAGCTATTACAACCATGCTCTAACAGACCATCATGATTACTTTTGAAACAAATGGGAGAATAGAGAATCTGAACAAATATATGAAAACTATACAGAAGAACAAAAGGGAAATTTTGTAACTGAAAAATGTAATAGCAGAAACTTACAAAGAGCAATTTGATGGGGGGAAAAACCTGTGACTCAGAGGCCTGTGAAACCATAACATCTCTAACATTTGTGTCCTCAGAGTCCCAGAGAAGAAGACAGTTTGCTGTTAAAAAACTTCTTAGAGAAATAATAGCTGAATACCTGTCAAAACTGGTGAAAGGTATAAATCTATATACCAAATAAGCTAAGTGACGTCCCAACAGGAAAACTCAAAAAGAAATTTATTCTAAGAAATATGATAATAAAGATGCTGAAAGCTAAAGATTAAAAAGAATGTTTTAAGCACCAGCGGAAAATGATGCATTATTTATAGGGATATGATTAGAAAGGCTGTGGTCTTGTTTTTTGTTTCTTTGTTTGTTTGTTTGTTTGTTTTTAAATCAGAAACAATGAAGGAAGAAATGGGAAACATTTCTAAAGTGCTGAAAAAAATAACTGTCAACCCTCAATTCTATATCCATTGCAAATAGCCTCCGTCGATAAAGGCAAAATAAAACTATTCTCAGATAAAGGAATAATAACAGAATTTGTTGCCAAAAGTCCTACGCTAAAGTAATAACTAAGAAAATTTTTAACAGAAAAGAAAAGATTTTTGAAGGAACATTTGAACATGAGGGTGAAGAAAAAAAATAACAGAAATGGCAAATATCTATATAAATATAATGGACTATTGTCTTCTTAAGATCATTAAAATATGTTTGAAAGCAAAATTTATAGTGCTTTCTAATGGAGTTTTCAATATACTGTATTTTGCTGTGTATAATGTGTGCCATTTTGCCCAAATTTGTGAAGGAAAAATAAGAATGTGCATTATATATGGGTAGTACTAATTCCATATCTATATAAATGTTTTTCTCCTATGTGAGTTAAAAATGTAACTCTAGAAATCAATAATGATATCCATATGCAAAATAATACCCTGAAATATGATAATTGATTTTTATATATAAAAAAATGTTATCCATAAAATTTCTTAGAGCTTGTATCTTCTTGTGCTTTGTAATTATTTGTTACATAAAATTTCTTGTACCATAATATGTGAAAAACTAAATGCTAAAATTCCTTTGTAATACAGAAAACAAGTACCCAAACATAAACAAATAAAAATTTGAATTAAAAAAATTAAAATGAAAGACTTTATCCTGAAAGTTTGGGTCAAAAATGTGGGTGCCCATTATATATGGGGGGTCATTATACATGGTAAAATAGGGTATGTTGATGTAATATAGGACAACTATAACAAAGAGAAAGAAGATAGCTTATTTGTAAGGTAAAACATTGATTATTAAATAGGTGTAAAAATTTAAGTATATGTATTATAATCCCTAGGAAAAAAACTAAGAATCACACACACATGAATATAGATGCATATATGAAGGACTTCCAGAAGTATCTAGTCATATAATATGAAAAATAGAGGCATTTATGGCTGGATTTTTTCCAGACAGCCCTCATATATGTCATATATCTACCTCTTTGTCACTCCATCACTATCGCCATCTTGCTCTTGTTCTCTCTCTCTCTGAGAGAGAGTCAAAATTGCAACAGATGAACTCAAATAGAATATGAAAAATGTGACTAACCCAGCAAAGGCAGAAAACAGGAAACTCAAGAACAAAACCAGCAGGAACAAAGAGAAAACAAGTAATAAAACAGAAAACCTAAATCCAAATATACCAATAATTACCTTAAATTTAAATGGTCAAATATGCCAATAAAAAATTGATGCCAAAAAAAATTGTTGCCAAAAATATGCCAAAAAAAAAGAGATGATTACAATGGATTAAAAATTGACCCAACATGGAAGTTCCCTGATGGTGTAGTGGCTTAAGGCTTCCGCGCTGGCGCTGTCAGTGCTGCGGCCGGGGTTCGATTCCCAGTCAGGGAGCTACCCACATACCAAAAAGCAAAAAAAAAAAAAAAAAAACAAAAAAACAAACAAACAAAAAAAATTGACCCAACTATATGTTCTCCATATAGTTTATGAAGAAACCAAATTAAAATTAAAATATGATGACATAGGCAGTTTATAGCAAAAGATGGAAAAAGACATACCATGAAAACACTAAGCCAAAGAAAGCTGGAGGGGGATTCCCTGCTGGTGTAGTGGCTAGGCTTCGGTGCTCTCTACCCCGCAGCTTGGGTTCAATTCCCAGCCAGGGAAATACCCCTGCCCCTCCAAAAAAGCTGGAATGTCTATGTATTAATATCAGATGAAGCAGACATCAGACCCCCTCACCAAAAAAAAAAAAAAGTGCCAGGGCTAAACAATGATAAATGAGTGCATTCATTATGAAGACATAACAATATTAAATACATGTGCCCCTAACAACATAGAGCAAACCCTGCAAGATCTGAAAGGAAGGGGGTGGATGCCCAATTCTAGGTGGAGACTGCAACGCACTCCTCTCTAACACAGACACAACTTACGTACAGAAAATCAGCAGGACTGCAGAAGAGCTGAGTAACACCACCAGCCAAATGGACCCAATCAAAATGCGACCAACATCCACCCAGGAGATAATGCACATGCTCTTCAAATGTGTATGTCATGTTCACCAAGATAGTCCATACCCCTGGTCATAAAACAAACCTTAACCAATTCAAGAGATTGAAATCATGCAAAATAGGCTTTTGGATCATAATAGAAGGAAACTAGAATTCAGTAAGAAAAAAGTATCAAGAAATTCTCAAACATTTGGAAATTAACCATCATACTTTTTTTTTTTTTTTGCTTTTTGGTATGTGGGTAGCTCCCTGGCTGGGAATCGAACCCAGGCCGCAGCACTGACAGCGCCAGCGCCGAAGCCTTAAGCCACTACACCATCAGGGAACTCCCTAACCATCATACTTCTAATAATCCATGGGATGATGGGGAGGTATCAAAGCAGATTGAAAACATTCTGAGTAAAAGTAAAATGAAAATATGCCATATAAGATTTGTGGGATGTACATGAGACAGTGCTTTGAGGAAAATTGATAGCATTAGAAGTATATATGAGAAAATAAGAAAGGTTTCAAATACGATTCATGCTTCTTTGTTAATAAGTCAGAAGAAAAGAATAGCAATACAAACACAAATCAACAGAGAGCAAGAAAAGAATGAAAATAAAACAGAAATCCATGCAAATGAAAATGCACATAGAAACTGAAAAAAACTGAAAGCTGATTCTGTAAAATGATCAATAACATTGATAAACCTCTAGCGAGATTGACAAAAAAGAGAGAGAAAAAGATGCAAAGTACCAATATTAAAATGAGGCCAGCCTGCTGGTCACAGCATCTCAGAACCCACACGCAGCTGTCTGAATCTTTCTGCTGTGCTCTAGTATTTTCAATAAACCTTGGGGGGTGGGGTGGGGGAAGGAATGAGAGAAGTGACATCGTCTCACAGACACTAAAGGGATAGATAGCAAAGGAACACTGCAAACCACATTAAGACTATCAACAACTTACAAAAAAGAGTTCAATTACTGGGAAAATATACCTTCAGGACTAAACAGTAAAAAAAATCCAGTTAAAAATGAACAAAGTATTTTCACAGACATTTCAGCAAAGATGATGCAAATAACACATGAAAAGATGTCCAGCACCATGAGCCATTAAGGAAATGCAAAATAAACCACAATGAGCTTGAACTGCACACCTACCGACACGGCCAGAATAAAAACCAGGGACAATTTCAAGAGCTGGCGAAGATAGTGAGCAAATGGCACACGCGTTGCTGGTGGCTATGAAAAATGATACAGTCTTTCTAGAAAACAATGTGACAGTTTCTTATTAACTTTGCCATACATTTACCCCATGAGCCAGCAACTGCACTTCTAGATATTTGTCCCTGAGAAGTAATAATTTATAGTCACACAAAAACCTGTGCACAAATGTTTACGGCAACTTTACATGTGACAGCCACAAATTGGAAGGACCCCAGAGGAATGGATTACAGGCTCTGGGACAGCCATGCCATGGAGTACTACTCAGCGGTGACAAGGAAGGTTCTCTCGACACCCGCAAGAACTTGAGGGAGTCCCGGACACATCGCACTGAGTGCAGGAAGTCAATTTCAAAGGTCACACACTGTGTGATCCCATTTATGGCCACATGACGTGCTCAAGCAGGCAGCACCAGAACGGTGGAGAATGGATCAGGGCAGCTACGGGTCGGAGGGAAGAGAAAATGCAGCTACAAAGGGGAGAGAGAGCAGAAGCGAGTTTATCTGACAGGATGAAACCGTTCTCGTTCTGTACGTGGCTGAGGTAACGTTTGCACAAATCCACACGTATGTACACCACGGCGTACCAGAAAAGGCAAACTTACACTAGGACAACTAGAAATTAAACTCAAAGAAAAACCCAGATGACCAGTCATAGAGGAATGGCTAGGCAAATTATGATCATGCCACTTGCCAAAATATTAATAGGATAATCATCAAGATTGTGATAACATGAAAAAGCAAATTTGTAATAATATTAGGTGAAATGAGTTATACAGCAAAATTGTGGATTACACGTAGTCTGTGTAAAATTTTGGCATGAAAAAATAAAAGAATTGACAGTGATAAAAGATGTCTGCTTTGAAGAATTATGGATAATTTTTTCTCATGTTCTTTTTTCCAGGATCATGATAACGATGGCATATAAATTGTATAATGTTAAGAATTATTTGGCAAATACAAATTATTAAAATATGCTGCTGATAGAATACGTATAAGTCTCATACAGAAAAGCTAGAGATATAAAGTGTGTCCTTTATTTAAAAATCATCAGCGATGTGTAGGCTGGCTTGAACGTGTTATATTCCGGTCTTTATGTCCCCTCTTGGGATGTGAGGTGATAACATTTTTCACATCACAGTGACAGCGTGAAGGAATGATTAACACCAGCAAAGTGCCAAGTACTTAGCTTGCAACAAAAAATGAAGAAATTTGTGCAAGGTGAGATACTGTGTCTGAATTAATAATTTTACAGTGAGCACTTTTAACATTGTGACGATAATATCAGGAGAAACTAAAGTTTTTTCCTAGTTAAGGATGATGCTACATAAGCAAGCCTGTTTGTTTGTTTGTTTGTTTTTCAAATTAGGAGGCGGAATAAAATTTATTCCATCGGATGTTCATTTTTTTCTGGTAAAAGACAAACGAGTGGGTAGTTAACCATCATGCATTGATCAATGCAGTTGACACAGTGTCTCAACGTGTCAAAGGTCCACGAATGTCCCACTGTCAGGCTTTGGGAGAGGATACGTTTAGTATCAGTCATAATGCATCCTGAGACCTCAGGTGCTGATCTGTGATTAAAACATCTTCTAAGCCACAAAAGCAGACGTGGCCACAGGGTTTTGCCTCTTCTTAGAGGAATAAATAACCCTGCCCGGTGTCCTGGAAGCGGTAGTTGCCTGAGTGTGGACTCACACGAGCGTGCACACAACACCTGTGTGGGGAGCGGTGGTACAGACACTTCCGATGCCCAGTGAGCCCAGACCGGGAACCCCAGGCTGAGACACTGACGTAGAAATTAATTCAGATCAGCAAGATCAAAGGACACGGAGAAAAGCATCTGTTTGGGCTGCAGGCTAAGTCTGTAAAACAAAACCAACAAAACCCGCCACCAAACCCACCCACCCCAAGCCTGACACAACGGCCTGAGGAGCCCGAGGGGGACCCAGCCCCGCAGCCTTGCTGGGTCCAGCCTTCTCCCCGGTCGGCCGCTCTCGCGGGTGTCCCTGAGAGAGGTGTTGTGACCCATAATTGTGACAGATCCGCAGCAGGTTTTGAGAGGCTTTCTGAGCCGCGGTGCCCAAGCCGCCTCCATCTGCCGCAGCCTCCTGTGTGTCCCACGGGGGGACCTGGCTAATTTTTCAGTCAATTAGCAGAGGGCTGCCTTTGTTCTGCCGGCGCACCCCCCGGGCTCTGCTTACACCCGAGCTGGCGTTCAGATGGGGTGGGTTTGGAGAAGCATATTGTGTTGGTTTTCTCCGTGACCTTGTGACACCGTTGGGCAAACGTTATCGCAATAATCTGCGCGGGTTGCCGGAAAGCGGGGCGAGGCTTCCCGGCCGGGCTGAGGCTGCGGGGGCGCCGGGCGCCGCTCGGATGCGCATCGTGGTGCTGCGTGACCCTCCGTGGCTCCTGTCCAGTGTGTTTATCCCCCTGGAAACTCCGTCATCTTATCTAGGACAAGACAGGGACGATGTAGAAACAGATGCACTGGGTACACGCGACCCAACGCACCTGCCTGCGGGGGTCCGGGCCCCGTCCCCGCAGAGGGGTGTGGACAAGGCCGCCTTGGTCTCTAAGGTCCTCTGGGCGCAGGAACCTCGGCCACCTCTTCCCTCAGTTTCCCCGGGCAAGACGGAAGGGGAGGCGGCGCGGGGCAGGGGCAGGGATGCCACAGGGAGCGCAGTGGCTCAGCCCACTGCGGAGAGGGGCGTCCCGTCTTAGCCTCCCCCTCCTTCCTGCGGCTTCAAATGGGGGGACCCCAAAGCGCCTCCTCGGCTTCTGCTCCTGCCTCGCGAGGCCAGCGGCCCCTGCGGCCCCGCCCCGGCCGCCCTGCCCCGCCAGCCCAGCACCCGCTCCACGGTCCTTGCACCTAAACGAGCTGGGGACACACGGTCTCCCCCGCGTGCCGTCTTCGCCAACCCAGGCCCCCCGGCAGGTGAGGAATCCGCAGCGTGGGCTTTACGGCCATGTGCGTTGGCCACAGGTCGTGGTCCCCCTGCGGCCATCACAGCAGCAGGCCTGTGTGACACTAACTCATGCTTTGTTTCCCATTTTCCTCCAAAACAAAAAGTGTCTGTCCTCTCCGTGATGATCGAAAATGTCTGAAGTCCTCCGTACGGCGCAGCCCTCCAGCCTTCAAAGACCGCCCTTCTAACGGCGCCCAGCCAGGGGCCCGCCGCCCGGCACCTCGGGAAGGACCGGGGTCCACCGCCCCCGTGAGGGTACTTGCCCTAAAGTACCCGTTAACGGGAGGCGGCTGGGAGGACCTGGGGCGCCCCCTGCGAGACCTCGGGGAGGGCCCCGCCTGTCCCCGGCCCTCGCTGCTGTCGCCGGCCCCCGCTGCTGTTCCCACTGCTGTCCCCGGCCCCTGCCTGTCCCCGCTGCCGCCCCCGGCCCCCGCGGCTGTCCCCGCTGCCGTCCCCGGCCCCTGCCTGTCCCCGCTGCCGTCCCCGGCCCCCGCGGCTGTCCCCGCTCCCGGCCCCTGCCTGTCCCCGCTGCTGTCCCCGGCCCCTGCCTGTCCCCGCTACCGTCCCCGGCCCCCGCGGCACGCCTCCCCGAGGCCGGTCCTCAGCCTCTCCTCCGCGTGGGGTGTCAAGCCAGTTCACCTCCCTGCACCTGCCGTCCGCCCAGCCTCTCGGCTCTATCTTCCTGCAGTTCATAAATATACTTCTTCTCGGTGTTAAGCAATAAAATATTCACTGGGTCTGAGCTGGGGTTAACAGATTTCTGAAAATTTCATTGCGTGACAGCCTGTCCTGCATAATCCCCTCAGCTGTCTCATGTTCTGGGGCAGAAATGATCTTATGTGTCACTCTAATAGTCTAGAATTACACTTGTATCGCTGTCGCCGGCATATGGGGCTGTGTATACCCCTAGGCCCAGCTCCCTCTCTTTCACGGCTTTTAAAATGATAACATTTGGCCAAGCCAGCTCCGACGGAAAGTGCACTCTCCTCCCACAGTGGTGACAAAAGGGGCCACCAGAGGCCGGGCCGGGCGGCCAATCGCGGCGCTCTTTGCGGGGTAATGAGCAGGGCTACCTCATCTCAATGACGCCCGGGGCCTGGGAGGCCGGGAGCAAGCCTCCACTTAATTATACAGTCTTCATCTTAAGTGCCTGTTTGCGGAGGGGTCAGCTGCGCAGGCCTTCGCGGGGCCGGCCCCCCGCCCCCCGAAACATATTGATCCGGACGCGGTCGGGCTGCGGGGCTGGCACTGCTGAGGCCGGGGCGCGGAGGGAGCAGAGCGGCCGCGCCTCCCCCGCCCAGAGCGTTTATGCTGATGGGGCGCGGGGTGGGGGTGGGGGGCGGTGATAATAAAAAGGAAGCGGGGGGGGGGTACGCAACTGTAGTAGTAGCCGCCCAATTATGGAAAAGAAACAACAACAACAACAACAACAACAACAAACCAGGAAGCGGACGGCAGAGGGAACAGAGGGCAGGCAGAAGGGAGGACCTCCGATTCCGCAGGGAAAAACGGGGCGGCGGCGGGACAGGGCAGCGCATGTCGTCTCAGGAACGGGGTGTCGCTGCAGCCAGCTGTCGCAGTGCAGGACGCGGAGCCAGGGCAGCTGGCCTCCCCGCCGGTCCTCCCGCTTCCGGCCGCTCCCCGTGCGGGCCAAGGCCGCCTCTTCCGGGTGGGCTCTGTGCGCCTGTCCCTGTGCCCTAACCTCGGGAGGGCCAGGCCGCTGGCTCTGGCCGTTAGGACAGACGTCCCTCTGCTGTCACTGCGTGCAGAATCAAGTAGCAGCGTCAGCCGGGCGGCACCGTCAGCGCGATCTCTCTTGGCAAGGCGTCAGCAGTGCCATAGAGCCGTGTGGAATGAGTCTGTGACAACTGCCATCGACTCCTTGTTTTTCATTTTTAAAAGAAAGCAGAATACTTTAGGACGTGAAACCATTCTTAGGAGCAATGAATCATTGGGGATTACTAATTAAATTAATCCTCTATTTTATAAACATTTTAGAAGACTTGCATAAAATACCTAGCCTGGGGCTGCTTTGCACAGTCAAAATGAAAATGAAATAAGGTTAAAGAGAAAAAAATAAGTCAACCTGAAGGCTGTGCAGAACCTTTCCAGAGTTTTCAGAATAAACTGCCATTTCAGGCACATAGTAAGGAATGGGGAAACATAATCTGTATTCTGTTTCCTGTTATGTAAATCTGGATTTTCTCTCTATCTGTTCAGTTTGCCCATGAAGTAAAGGGACTGATGAGTCTCATAGTTGATAAAAAAAAAAAAAAAAAGAGGATTATTGAAAAATACAATGACATTATAGAAAGCTTTTCTAGTTAAAAAAAAAAAAAAACTACCTTCAAAGCCCACTGAAAATATTAATAAACTGACCAGATCTAAATTTCCACCTGATACAATGGAACACTCACGAGGCCGAGTGGTGAGTTTGTGTGCTGTGTTGGATGAAGGCCGGCTCTGTTTTGACTCTGGTGGCGCAGAAATAAAGCGACAGGAGGGAAGTAGTGGTGAGCGGGTGGTTAGCCTGTGCACAGAGAAGCTGGGGCTGTTACCCATGAAGAGCGACGAGAAAACATCGCGATGCGGAGAGTCACAGTGGACGATTTCACAGAGGCAAACTTCACTCTCAGGTGAGCACAGATAACCGGGCTTGGAATACGGCATTGCTGATGGGTCCGGTCAGGGGTGTGTGCCATGCTCGGTGGCAGTCCCTGTCCCGTGGGTCTAGCGGCAGCAGTGACAGACCCATAACCTAAAGCCGGTTTTCTCCAGCTGAAGAGGAGGTTGTGCAGAGGCGAACTGGAGGGATCACTAATTGAGCCATAAGATGGTGTTTGTTATTGTATTTTTCTACTCTGATTTAAAAAAGGAAAGAAGGTGACCAGTGAGCTCTTCGTTCTTCTGCACCAACTACTTGAATTCAGCTGTCGAGAGCACAGGTCTCCTGAAGGCATCTTGCACCTTTCTCAGCTTTTGTTTTGTAAACTCTGAAATGCAGTCCGTTGGATGGACCCAGGGCGGGGACCGAGGGTGTTGCTGGGAGCAGCTAGTGTTGTCAGGTGGGTTATGGGAAGACTCTGATGGGTAATGAGAGTGAAGAGGAGACTGAGTTATACCCACGACGAGGTGAGGACACTGGTCTGTGGTCCCAAGGGCAACAGGGAGCTGGTTTTCTGTTCCCTGTCGGGGTCTCAGAGGTGAGAGGCCTCTAGAGGCCCTTGAGGAGAGGGGACCCTTGTCATTGGACTTCAAGCTCTGGGCAAGCAAGGTGAAGACAGGCAGAGCTATCTGTCCTCACAGGGCCATGTGGGTGGAGCAAGGCCAAAGTCCCCATGACTACCAAGAAGCCCATGCTGGGAAGGCTATCTGTCCCCTCAAGTTCTGGTGGGAGTGAGGCTGCTGAAGCTTCCCCAGGAATCTGGGAAGAGGACATATTCCCAGGAATGCCTGGATGGAATTGTCATTCCCCTAGATAATGGAAGTCCAAAACAGATTTTTTTTTTTTGTCCAAAATAATGAGATAAAAATTTCTGAGTGAATTTAACACACACACACATAGACACACACATATAAATAAACACCTGTGTGTGTGTGTGTGTGTGTGTGTGTGTGTGTGTGTGTAAAATGCATGGATCTTAACTGCACAACACAATGGGTTTTGAGTTCAAGAGTTACAACTTCCCTGAAGCCTGAGGAGACTTCCCAGCTAATAAAAACACTATTCTCCGTCCTCCCCAGGAGTTCTCTTTCCGACTTCATCACCCTTTCAAACGCCGTGTGAATGGACCCATACACTTTGTATTCCTTTGTCTCTGCCTTTTGGTCAATGTCTATTGTTTCTGGTAGTAGCAGTTCATCTTCCTTTCTATTTATCGTATAAATATGACAACATTTATTTATTAACTCTACTGTTGAGGGCCATTTAGGTTGTTCCCAGGTTGGGCTGTTACGAATGTGCTTGAGTTGCCACAAATGCGGTTTTATCAGACTTTGGTGCAGGAACGGACTTGTTTCTTTGGGGTTATACCTATGAGTGGGTCTGTGGGGGGCACATGTTCACCTGTGGTAGGCTGAGCCAAGACAGACTTGTGCCAACTTATACTCCAACCAAGAACACGCAGGACTGCCGGAGGCTCCCATTCCCGCCAGCACTCAGCACTGCTGTCCTGGTTTTGTTGTAAACGTTCTGGTGGATATGTATTGGTTAGTGTTGCATTGTGGTTTAATTTGTGTATCATTGATAATGCAATGACATGGAGCCTTTCATAACTTGTCATTTGGATAGTCCCATGTGTGAAGTGATTGTTCATGACTTTTGTCAATTAAAACAACTGGGATTTTTTTGGTTAATTTGCAGGTACTTATTATATATTCTGGATAAGAATCTTTTGCTGTATGTTAAGTGCCTTATCCTGGTCTGTAGCTTGCCTTTTTACTTTAAATATTTTTTATTATGAACAGAAATTCTTCATTTTAATGGAGAATGCAGTATCAGTAGTTTCCTTTATTATTATGATGATGATTTGAGTGTCTAATTTATGAAGCCTTGGCTTACCCCAAAGATATGAAGATGATCTCCTATGTTTTCTCCATGAGGTTTTATTATGTTACCCTTCACAATTAGTTATATTATTTTTTTCTAAAAATATAATGTTTACATATCATGCAAGTAAGGGGCCAGTATTCATTTCTCCCTTTGGCTATATAATAGCTTAAGCACTATTTACTGAGGCGAGCATACAATCCCCTGTGAAATACATTATTGTCTTCTTCATTAATCAGGTGTTTTGTGTGTGTGTTTGTTTCTGGACTCTCCATTCCATGCTAATGATCTATTTGTCTGTCCCTAGATAATATCCCCCTAATTGATTTCTATAGTTGTATAGTGAGCCTTAATCCTTGGACGTATAAATTCATTAGCATTTTTGTTCTTTCAGGTTGTATTGCATTCTAGATCCTTCACCTGTCCACATACATCTTAGAACTAGCTTGTACATTTTCTTCAAAATGCCTGCTGAAATGTTGAGTATGATTGCATTGAATGCATTAAATTTCATCAGTTTAGGGAAAACTGACACCTATAATAAATACAATTGAGACTTATAATTCAAGATCATGGTATATCTCTTCATTAATTTAATGTTCTTTAACTTCTCAGCAGTATTTTATAGTTTATACATAGAGGTCTTGCACATAGTTGGTTAGTTTTATTCCTAAACATTTGATTATTTTGTTTATATTATATATATTTTTAAAATTCTAATTGTTCATTGCTAGTTTAGTTTTGTATATAAACTTCGTATCCAGCAACTCTGAAAATTCACCTACAAATCTCAATAGTTCATTTGTAGATTCTTTTGTAGATTCTATATATACAATCTGCAAAAGGGACAGTTTTACTTCTTACTTTCCCATCTTTATACATTTTATTTCATTTCATTATTGATCAGGTTGGGATCTCCAGTATATTGAATATAAGGATGATACTGGATATTCCTTTTCCAAACCTCAGAGAAAAAGTTTTTGATAATTTACCATTAGGAATTATGTTACCTGTTCATGTTTAATAGATTCTTCTTACAGGCTGAAGAAGTTCCATTTTATTCCAAGTTTGGTGAAAGATTTTTATTTTACTGTATTTTTTATTGTAAATGGGTGTTGAATTCTGTCTAGTTGTTTTGCATATATTCAGTTCATCATTTTTTTTCACTTCTTTGCTAATAAGACAGATTACATTCCTTGATGTTCAAATGTCAAACCAACCTTGCATTCTTGAAGTAAATTTTACTTGATCATGATGTATTATTCATTTTATATATCATTGAATTCAACTTGCTCATACATATTTTGTTTGGCATTATTCTATACCCAAGAGAGATACTGGTCTCTAGTTGTCTTTTTTCATATATATATATATAATTTCCAGTAGTTATTGCCTGTCTCACAAAACAAATTGCTAAGTGTTTTCCCCTTTTTTATTTTCTGAAATAGTTTGGATGAGTGAGATGTTTTCTTCTGAAATAAGTGGAAGAAACAACAAAAAACCCAACAATTCAATTAACCTGTTTTCCCATTTGTCCTGAGAATACTTGCTGGAGGCACTTATGGCTGCAGCATTTACCCCGATATGACATGTAGATTGCAGTCCTAACCCTACCCCAAAGGTTTGCCATGAAATATCTCACTTTCATAATTGTTTTCTTTTTTTGTTGGTTGGTTCCCTGACAAGGAATCGAACCCAGGTCGTGGCAGTGAGAGTGCTGAAACCTAGCCACTGGACCACCAGGGAACCCCCCCATTGATATTTTTGCATTGCTCTAGTATATTGATAGCCTTTGGAAACAAATGACATTATTCCATTTATAGCATTCTGTTTTTAGTAGTGCTATTTCCAATTACAAAATATAGTAATTCTCAAGTGCTGAATATGTGAAATCTAGAAAACACAGCATTCCTACACATAAAAAATATTAAATGCTGATCATCATGTACATTTCTGTTACATTAGAATTAGAGTTCTGTTTAGAAATAACTTCAAGAACAGTTTTCATATTTTATTTTTACATTGCAAACCAGTCAGATTTGCTTCCACCTCAAAGAGTATGTTTATGTAAAATTAAATGAACATGGCAGTGAGCTGTACTTCTTTTTTTCTAAATGAGAAATGGATTTAAAAAAGGGCAGATGACCTGAACAGACACTTCTCCCAAGAAGATACACAAATGGCCAACAGACATGAAAAATTCTCAACTCACTATCAGGGAAATGCAAATCAAAACCACAATGAGATCCCACCTCACACCTGTCAGAATAGCTATCATCAACAAGGCAAGGAATAGTAAGTGCTGGTTCACTGCTGGTGGGAGTGCAAGTTGGTACAACCGCTATGGAAAACAGTATGGAGGTTCCTTAAAAATTTAAGACTAGAATTACCATTAGACCCAGCAATCTCTCTTCTGGATATTTACTCAAAAATTTGAAAACATTTATCCATAAAGATATATGAGTATGTACCTCAATGTTTACTGCAGCATTTTTCACGGTGGCCAGGACATGGAAACCACCAAAATGTCCTTTGATACATGACTGGATAAAGAAGCTGTGGTACACGTACACAATGGAATACTACTTAGCCATCAGAAAAGATAAAATACTGCCATTTGCAACAACATGGATGGATCTTAAGAATTTGATGCTAAACAAAATAAGTCACATGGAAAAAGTTGAGAACCATATGATTTCACGCATTGTGAGATCTAAAACTGAAAGCAACAAACGAACAAGACAAACACAGAAACAAAAATTCATGAACACAGACAACAGTTTAGTGGTTTCCAGAAGGAAAGTGGGGAGGGGGGAGGTAGAAGAGGGAGCGGGGTCAAATGCATGGTGATGAAAACAGAACTGACTCTGAGTGGTGAGCACACAGTGCAATATATAGATGATGTATTACAGAATTGTACACTTGAAATCTATATAATTTTATTAACCAATGTCACCCTAATAAATTTAATTAAAAATAAAAACAAAAACAAGAAAGAAAGAAGAAATTTACAGTGAGGACATTGGGGCCTCTAGATGTTCTGTGGTGATTTTTCAATTACATGGTCAATTTTTAAGAGATAGATGTAATTAGCAATTTTTCTTCTAATTCTTTTTTGTTTTTATTTTGGTTAAGTCATTTTTGAAAAGGAATTTGCTCATTTTCTCTCAGTTGTCAAATTTATTGGATAAATTAGTTCATACTATCCTCTTATTATCATGTTTCTAGTATCTAAGAAATATGCAGTGACATCTCTTTTTCCATCCCTTATACTGCTAATTTGATTTTTTTTTCCCTTTAAAACATCTATATTGTTATGGGTTATTGATTTTATTTATTGTTAAATTTACTGGGATGACATTGATTAGTGAAAATTATATAGAGTCTCCACAATGAGATAGCACCTGTGAGAATGGCTATGATCAACAAGACAAGGAATAACCAGGGTTGGAGAGGCTCTGGAGAAAAAGGAACTCACACACTGCTGGCGGGGAAAAAAATTGGTACAACTGCTATGGAGGACAGTGTGGAGGTTTGTCAAAAAACTAACAATAGAATTACCATGTGATCTGGTATTGACTTTTATTACTTATTTTAAAGAGTCACATTTAGGCCTGGTTGATTTTTTTCTACTGTATGTTTGTTTTTTATTTCCTTGACTTTTGCTTGTATATTTTAATTATCGATGTTATTCTAGATTTAGTTGGTAGCTTACATCACTAACTTTATACATTTCTTCTTTTCTTATATATGCATGTGAAGCTGTTGATTTCTCTCTAGGTGCCAATTTAACACATCCAAAAAGTTTTAATAATGTTACCTATTCAATATATTTCAATTCAAACTGTTTTTACTTTCCCATTGTGATTTCTTCTTTGATCCATACATTACTGAGACTGATGCTTAATTTCTAAATCGTTGTGAGCAACTGTTAGACTTCGTTGCAATGTCTCACTTATTTTCACTGTTTTAAATGGCACAACTGCATGCGTTCAGCCCTGAGAAGCATGTTGACCCTTGCTATGTGGCCCGGAACCTTTTGGAAAACCTTCCAAGGGTAGTTAAAAAGAATGCTTCCCCTGTAGTGAAGCTTCAAGTGAATAGGAGTTAGGGCAGGTGGTTTTACTGTGCTATTCAAATTTCCTCTATTACTGATTTTATGGTTTCCATGTTGTATCATTAATGAGGAAAATGTGTTAAAATCCCAAAGCAAAATAACGTGTTTGCCTAAACTCCTTTTGGTTCTACCACTTTCTGCGTTAAAAAATTCGAAGGTGCACTTTCATTCAGTAGGAATTGAAGATTATTGTGTCTTCCTGTTGGCCTGATCTGCTATCATTTGTAAATATGTCTATTTGTCTCTAGTAACAGTTTTATGAAATCTTTGTCTATTTTTAGTGACAATGCATCAATTCATTTTGCTTAACATATGTCTTCCCCCATTTTTCAGTGTCAACATAACTGTGTTCTTACATTTAAAGTGCATTTTTTGTAAAGAACATGTACCTACATCTGTTCCTTTTTACTCTGACAAACTGTTTTTCTTCTTTTAAATAGGATTTAGTTCATTTATATTAGAATTACTCATTGATATCAATGGACCTAAATCTACTCTCTCATTATTTGTTCTTTAATTTTACAATCTGTTTGTCCTTTTATTCCTCCTTCTTTTCCCCTTTGGGATTAAGCACATATTTTTGTTCCATTTATTCTATTCATTATCTATTAAGTTGCATGGCCTTTCATTCATTCTTTAGACTGTGCTGCAGATATTTCAATATGTATCCCTGAGTGACCTTTGTTTATACAACACCCTGAACAGTATGGAGACTTTCAACCATTGAACATTGCATACCCATGCCCTCCCTTTGCTCTACGCTCATTACACATGTTCACTTTCATTTATATTAATATGTCAACCACCCACAAAATACCATTTTTTAAATAAAACTCTAAGCATTCTTTTATATTTACCACACACTGTACTTTCCAGGTCATTTTATTCCTTCTGTAATGCCATGCTTCCTTCAAGAATCATGTTTTTCTTTCATAAATTTATTTTTATTTTTTAGTTATTTATTATGTAATAGGTCTGCTGGGGACTAATTCATGCAATTTGGTCTTCGAGCATTTTACTTCACTTTTATATCTAAATCAGCTTCACTGAGGTGACTTAATATAGAACTTTTCCATCATTCCCTACCCCAGTTCCCTGTGCCTTTTTTGAGTCAGTCACCTTTGGGATGTCTCCCCTCAGTGCTTCCTCTCACAGCCCTTCTCACATCTCCCATGGTTAATACCTTCTTGGGCAACCCTTTCCCCCACCCCTTCCCCACCTACCCACACTCATTCACCTTGCCATCTCCTTTGTAGTCCAGTTTTAGCTCACAGATGTAGAAACGCAAGATGTAGAAACTAAAGATGTATAAACTGAAGAGAATCACCTGCTCATGGAAGCAGACCTACAAACATGCAACAAAGAAGGGGGACAAAGGCTTCCTGGGTAAAGGGGGGAACAGAGACATTGGGGACAGATGAGTTAAATGTGTGAGGACTGATCGGGTGAGGAGCACACCATAGATGGAGGGGACAGAATGAGCAACGTTATGGAATCATGTAGAAAGAAAAATTCAGGCAGAGAAGTAGCTTTTAAGAGGCAGGCAGTTGTCCCTCTAAGAAAAGCCTGGGTGGCCAAAAACAGAAGTGAGTAGATCTTTTTTTCATATGCCAATGCTCTAGCGTGTCTGCCTTACTGAGGTCACAGTTGAAGCTCCACGCATATGGGTGACTCAGGTTCTAAATGCAAGTGTCAGGTAAAATTGTGCACTGCCAAAATTATCATTTCAAATTTTCTTCTCCAATACAGTATAATACATACAGAAATGCCATCTCTCAGGAGTCCAACATGGCTAGTTTTCTTCCTGTGCTGCAACAGACTTCTGCATTTGTATAAAAGATGGAATGGCTGGCTTACAGGTAAAAGCCATTTTGAATAAAATGTTCACATCTGTAATAACCAGACTGACTCACCCTCATCTCTGAAAGAACTTTGTAGAAGTTCTTTGTTAATTGCATTGGAGACATGGCCCATTGGGATCTACTTAGGATAGATTGTGTAAGAGATACTGCAACTGGTTAAGATCAGTGAGGAGGGTCTTATGACTTCCAGGTAAGAAGCACCTGAGACATTTTGAAAGACTAAGGTAATTTCTTTGAGTGTGGAAATGTCAGTGGTGAGAAGAGGCAGAGCGAATGACTTACCTGGCTTTGAAGGGGATGAAGCACCAACAGAAACAGGAGACTCAGGCACACAGCTGCTTTCTGTGATGGAAAGGGAGGAAGGTTATGTGTGAGGAGCCAGGGATACCCAGTTAGTGATGCTTGGTATATAGAAAGACTCAGGTTGTGTGCAGGAAAAGTGTGAGGTCAACAGACCGCGAACTGCTTTCATGTGTCACGTTTGGGACTGTGCGCTGGAGTACCGATTTAACTAGAGATTAGGCATTGGATTTATGGCTCACAAGAGCTTTGGGAGGCTGGCCAGCTCTATCTTGGCCATAGTAGACCTTTTCAACTACACCGCCTAGGTTATGGCCAGTGGGAGCCAAGAATGGTCTCCCTGCATCCTGTGACAGCACTTAACTCTTTGTTCTCAAGGAGTCCTGCTGTGGGAATGGTTGTGACCTAACTGACCCTGCTTGGGTCTTCATAACCCAAGAGCATTAGCGTGTTCTTGAAATGAACATATGAGCAGGAAGCCAAGCCCATTTGGTGGGGCTAGGTGACAAGGATTTATTCTTCCGTCAGACATTCCCCTTCCAAACATCAGCCATGAACTGGGAAACCAACCAACCTGTGACTTCAGCGGAAGGTGTTTGCGTTTGGCTCCTTTGGGAGACAAGTCCTAATTCCAATTCTATTTAATTGGAATGGTAAAGAGAATAATGTAATCATGTTTTATTTGCACAAGCAGTACTTTTCAATACCCCATTATGTATGTATAATTCACTAAGATCCTTGCCATGTTTTATGTATTATTTCTTTTTTCCCCCTGGAAAGTTACACAATTCATTTTTATAACATTTTAATGTAAAACTAACACCATATTGTGAGCAAGACTCCATAGTTTACATAATTTCCTTAGATTTATTGCTTGTGGTTCTTTGTATAAATCATTGCAATATCACAAATTAGAAATTGCTTCTCTACCTGTCCATTATATTTATAGATAGGGTCATAATTACTGAAGTATTCATTTTCCAAGCCTCTTGGTTTGACTCCAATCTCATTTATTATGATTGTATTATTTCTGTGATGCTGTTTATTAGTCGGTGCCAGTCAATATTATAATGCATTCGTTGTGCAGCAGCCAAGCCTGGAAATAGATACAAAGTTCTGTGAGTCACATCCTTTTCAGGATCGACAGATGTCTGTGAATGAAACTAAACGAAGACATTTTCATATGTATTTATATGATGCACATATGTATTTTACTATGGTGTGGACAGAGGAAGAGCTTGGACATGTAGATATATAGAGAACGTTGTGACATCTGGTGGGCCTCATTTTTCTCATTCGTGAAGTAAAATTACCCTGGGTCTGGGCTTTTCATCTATGGTTAGCCAGAGTCCTGGGTTCCCTCGGAGGTGACCTGGGGGACATCTGAGAACATGGTACCTTCTCCCCATATGATGACCGGAATGATGCATTTTTGTAAGCTCTTTGCCTGTGGTCACCGGATGTGTGGAGGTGCCTGACGAGTGAAAGGAAGAGGCTGTGTTAAATGTAGGAAGTGAATCTTAATGCATCACTGAGTCTTGCTCTCTGGGGAAACAGAAAGTCCTGAGGCAACATTCTCCATCTCAACAATGCTATTCAGCGGCCCCTGGCACTCATTGTTAACTGGTTCCAGGAGGCGTGACGAGGCCCAAAACGGGGACCAAACAAACTTTTCCCATAAGGGAAAGGGTAGAGTGTCATGAGGCAATTGACACTGCCAAGTTCTAGCTTGCGTGTTGAGTCCCAAACAAACGACAAGTACTGGGACAAAATTTTCCCATCAAAAAGCATCCAGTACCAAATTCGATGAGTTTCAAAGCAGTCAAGTACCAAGGTATGACTGCACTTTACAGAGGACAGACATGAGGAAACCAATGTGATGAGGCTACCCAGGTAAAAGCCAAAAGGTGGGGTGGGGACACCGAGGAAGGCTCCCAACTCCACAGGTCCAAGGTGCTGGTATCTAAGGGTGATGCAGGGCCACTGAAGCAAGTTCCAGTCTGAACTATGTCATAAGTCAACTGTGGACAGTCACAGGTGCCAGCCACCCAGTTCACCTTCTGTGGGAAATCACTATGGTTGACTTCCATTCTCATTGGTTCCTACCCTAGAGCAGCCTGCATAATTCTTTTATCCAGATGTTTCAATTAATGCTTCTTGAAAGATACTGAGGGAAGGATGCCCAGAAAGACACAAGAGGTAGGGGTGAAGGGGATGGGCTGATGGGAACTAGCACACTGAAGAAGAGTTTTCTGAAAACCTTGAAGTCCCGTAGGTGACATTAGCCAGCCTACCTAGGCAGGCATTGGAACTGTGACTTGTCCCAGCTATAAGATTAGGGTGTGTCCAAACAGATCAGGAATTCCCACCTCAGTCTGGAAAGTAATTTTATGGTTCTGTGTGATCAGCTAATGTAAAGTGAAAGATTGAGGTGGCAGTCCGGACAGTCCTGGTGAAGCTTTGATGTCTACAGGTATGTTATGAAACTGATCTTTACCAGTCAAGCAAAAGTAGGGGCTATTTTTTTTTTTTAAATTCAAGTGTCTGCTTTGCATTGATTTGCAAGCTCATTAACACTCTTTTCCCAGGGCCACCACAGGACTCTGAGGAGCATCATGACATAATACATGACAGGAGATGGGCAACATGGCAGCCCTAAGCTTCCTGACCTCCAGCTGTTTGTTGTCTCCATATAAAGTGCCCACGGCAATTGACAATTGATATTCCCCTCAACAAGCATGCCCCGTCTCCTGCCCCTACCCTGAACCCTGCTTCTTTCTCTTCTCACTTCTGATGGAGTGGCAGTGTGTCCCCTCAGTCATCTCCTTTATACTTGCCTTTTTCAGTGCCCAAACACAACCAGTTCTACTACCTATTGTAAATTCTGTTGGGGTTTTTTTTGCTTGTTTTTGTTGTGTTTTTTTGTTTTGTTGTTGTTGTTTTGTTTTGTTGTTTTGTTTTTGTTGGTTTTTTTTTTTTTTTTTTTTTTTTTTTTTTTTTTTTTTTTTTTTTTTTTTTTTTTTTTTTTTTTTTTTTTTTTTTTTTTTGCTTTTTGTCCCAGCATTGGCACCCTCCATCCTCAGGACCTCTCAAGTTGTCCTTCCCACTGGAAAGTTCTGTGACTGGTCCTTTACATCTCATGGACTCCTGTCCTTTGGATAGACAGTGTGGTAGAAGGACACCGCCAAAGCCCTTTTTTGGAGCTCACACCTGACTGTGGACACCTATTTTCTTTGCTCCCAGTGTACACAGGAGAAAATGATGGCTTCCCAGCTTAGTGCACAAAGTGTTTTGTTTCAAGATCCCAAAGGACTACATTCTGACCTTACTATTTGTATCCAAGAACTCCGTGCTTTAATACGTCAAGGCCATGACCGTTTTCCAGAATTTCTGAACTCTTCTTCCTTCACAATTTTACACAGAGTTTTCCACGTCAGCCTGGAATGCCTGTTCCTCCATCTCTGCCCATGTAAGTTCTCATCATCAATGCCACCTTACATGAGCATCCTTCCCTGAGGGCATCTCCACACATTGTCCCAGGACATATGCCACCCACGCACTTGATGGCCACATACAGAATTACATTTCCTCTTTTCATTCTGAAAACACAGCCAGTTGCCATTGCTTTTCAGAGTTGAGAATACGCAGACAGACTCAGTCACCATAGGTCAATCACCATATGTCAATCACCATATGTCAGAAGCCAAATCCACCCAAAGCTCTTCCCGCTTCTTCTGGAGAATCCTGACTTATCCTTCTCTGAAAACAGCAACATGATAATCATGTTGTTACAACTACAACAGCAGAATGAGCAAATGAGTTGTTATGGAGCCATGTTTATATCTACCCAGGGTCTGTCTTTTGTTGTAGAGCAAGAGAAGAGAACCTTCCACTGCCGACCACTGTAACCTTCCACCTCATGCAACAACCACAGTGTTGGGAAAATGCCATGTGCTTATTTACTTCACATAGTGCATGCATTTGTGAGAAGTGGAATTCATTTGCTTCTGTTATATATGAACTCATCACCCCTGTGTTAATTAACCCATTTCCTATAATAAACATCGAGATATATTTATATATCAGGTGGATTAGATTCCTCTGTGACTCAGAAAACATGAGGCTTCCTTTACCACTCCCAGCATGGGCGTGCTGTACCTGAAGGTGTCATTCTAACAGATTCACATCAAACACACTGAAGTCTCTCTTTTCTCCCAACACTTAACCTAGACTGGGAAGCAGAACAAAATCAATGTACACTTCTGCTTTTTTCAGCTCATCAGCCTTAACGATGGTCCACATTAGTCTTGGGCACAGTTTTCCATCTCTGTAGTATACTTCATGAAGTCCTTCCTATCCTGTCTCTCTACAGCTAGTGCAATGCCTGTCTCCATTCTTCTCAGTAGCAGTGCTCCCAGTGCTACTTCACATGGTCTCTGTGCAGAGAGCGGGACAGGTGGTGGCTGTGAGTTAGGGCCGTGTGTGTGTGTGTGTGTGTGTGTGTGTGTAGTTTCCAGCTCTTTCTTTCTCCTCTGAGCCACCCTGCCTCCTACTTACCTTAATCTAAACCTTCTGGGGCCATTCTTCAGGCTGTTTTCTGTATTCCCCCTGGGGGATCGTCTGCAGAAACATCTGCTAGTTTAATGGCTGTTAACTGTCCTGATCTCACTCACCTTGGATGCCTCTTAGGAGTGCTTTTCATAAACAGTGGACACTGGGTAGCTGTCATTTGGGTAAATATGCTAGAAAATACAGTAGGTGGGCTGCAGACACATGGCATTTATCCTGTATGCCAAAATTGCACATGTTAACCTAGAACTGCGTTAACAGAGGGAGAGCCTTGGGAAGCTGTCTGGCTGACGTGTCCTTATTGTCTAAGGTGGGACTTCTTACCAGTGGCATTTTGGGCTGGATAACTCATTGTTTTGGGTGACTGTCATGTTCGCTGTATGATGTTTAGCAGCCTCCCCGAACTCTACCCATGAGATGCCAGTAGTACCTCCCTCTCTCAGTGTGGCAAGCCAAGATGACTCTAGATACGGTCACATGTCCCCATGTGGGGTTGGCACGTCATCTCTGGTAGAGAACCACTGATCTAAAACTGGGTGCTAGTTAAGCACAGGTATCCATTGCTAATATGTAGAAAGAAGAGCACACAGACATGAAAAGAATTCAGAGTTCGCCATGTTGACAACTGTTAGAATACATGAAATGCATCACATTATTACAATGCAAAACACTCCTTTTGAGTGATTTTGCTGTGTGTCTGCAAAACCGCTGTTTCAAAGGAAAATAGTTTTGCTTGAAGTGAGAATTCATCCAAAGGTGAAATAAGGGATCACATCCAACATTTGCCCTGGAAAGATTTAGAATTCTTTTTCTCTTGACAGTAGAGGTTTTTTTTTTTTTTATTCCTTCCTTTTAAATTTTTTTTCCACTTTTGGTCCACCAGGAATATCTCAGATTCAGAATAAAGTATTGATATTCCACAGAAGACAAGTAAAAAGGACGAATGCTCAAGCTCTCGGTTGCAAACGTTGTGCAGAGCAATTTCCCAGAGTGCCAAGGAGAGGAATTTTTTTTCTTCTCAGCAAAAAGTGTAAAAACCTCAGTTAAGTTGCAAAAATAAAAGGAATATAGGGACCTGCCTGTCACTCAAAAATAGTTGCAAGAAATCAGGGATCTGTCGCCAGAGCAGGTTTTAAATAACTCACCCTGTCCCTCTTCTCGGGGGCATGCTCCCTTGAATGTGAAACCTTGCCAGGTCTTTGGTGGCGGTTAAGGAAGGCTTGTGGCTGGTGTTTGCAGGTCTTCCCACAGGGCAGGTGGTGGTGAGGGTCATGGGGGGCCTCTGAAGCCCACCTGGGCACTGACAGTGCCTCTGGCCTTCCTACGTATTGATACCCTCTTCTAATCGGATACAGGCTGCAGAAAACTTGTTCTGGGGCCATTCTTGTCCAGATGCTGGTGAGGAAGAGACCACACACACTGGAAGTGAGGGGAATGACGCTGTCTGGATCTTGAAAGCTGGCTGAGCTGCGTCTGAGGGAGGGCCCCGCACAGCCCCATCCTTCCCTCTGTGAATGATTGCAGACTCTAGCTCTGTCCCCAAACGTCTGTCTTCAGCCTCCATCCTGATAACATGAAGCCCTTGTCCTGCTTAAAGAAACCTCTATTCATCACTTAGAAAGAACAACCTAGAGCTCAGTGAACATCTTCGTTTCATCAAATGCCCTGATTTCACTTCTCCCACTTTGTTAATTGCATGTTCCTAGGCACTGACACAATTTTTAACCACAGCTCCTGGCTTGGTTCTAAGCCACAGTGCAAAGCCTCTTTGCCCTGAGACAGAGCCAGGGCAGTGACCCAGTGTCGTTCCAGAACGTTCCTGAACCTTCCCGACACAGACATGCAGGTTTCCTACTTAGGCTCTGGACTCTGGCTGCCGCGGTGCTGCCTGGAGCCTGCGGTCTCCAGGAACCTCTGCTCGTGTCAACCCCTCATGCTGGCACAGCGCAGGGAGCCGGCTCTCCCTCCAGGGGGCCCACTAATGTCGGGGGCCTTGGCAAGATGGTGTCCTACCTCACACAGGTGTACTAGCATCAATGGTAAAAGGCAGCTCTGAGCCACAGTAGCCTCTACAAAAACAGCCATCCATCTCCATACGTCAATATTCGATCCAGGAAGCTGGACTCGAGTTGGGCACCCAGCGATGGTGGGAAAGTGGGGACTTTCGGGACTGAGCCTGGCTTGCCTTTATTCAGACATTATTCAGTGAAGATCTACTGACCACGAAGGCACTGTGAAAAGTTGGGCGGGGTGGAGGGGGAACCAAAGACTTAAAAGACACCAAGATGCTCACCAATTGCTAAGCCACCCGGACCAAACACTTGCGGGTACCGTAGCTTCGGCTTCAGGAGGCCATCGCAGCCAAGGCAGCTTGCTGGGGGCATGTGAAAGAGAGAACAAAACTGACTGGGTGGGAGGAGTCCAGGTCAGGTGGCGGAGGGAGGAAGGTCCGCATTGACTCTCCGGGGCTGACCAAGCATTTGCCTGGCGATTTTAAATCCATCGAATTCGGTGTTTGGGCCAATGTCCCCCTATTTCCCCCACCACCCCATTCCTTACCCCCAACCCCATCCCCCGTCCACCCACCCCCCGCACACGGAGTGCCCTGCGAAGGTCTCGCGAAAAGGGGCTGGAGAGATTGACAGCCCCACTGGTGTGACAGACACTCGGAGGGGGTGATTCTGATGATGGGCGTGGGGTCCTTGGGCAGCAGGCCCCGACGTACTGAAGGTGTCCACCCCCAGGATGCAGCACCTGTGCGCGTGCAGGTCCCTGAGCCGCCTCAGCGGAAGCCTGCGCACCCACCTCCCTCCTGCCTCCTGGAACTCCCGCCGCACCCCTCCCCGGGCTCAGCGCACCCCAGACGGTGGCCCCGCCGTCTCACCTGTCTAGTGGGCCCCAATCCCCTTTTAGGGAAAAGTCTTCTTTACACACGGAACACGATGTCTTTGTGGCCGTACGTGGTCCATTTACCGGAAGTTATGCTTTGCCCTTCAAGGGGGCCCGTCACCTGACACAGGTGCCCGTCAGGCGTGTTGGCTGCGGAGCATTCTCCTCCGGTCGGGCTGCCCTGGGCGGGCGGCGGGCCTGTCGCACCCCGGCGCCCCTCCTGGTGCTCTCTGGCCACGCACTCCCGGTCCCCGTGGGTCCTCTGGTGGGAATGCCACGTCCCGGCGTTACATGACACAGCGCGCTCTTTACGCCTTGGAGACTTCTCCTCAGGAAGGCTCCAGTCTAAACCGACCGCTTCCCTGAGTGTCTGTGAGGCCTCCAGACACCCGCCTGCAGGCCCCGCCCGCCCGCCGTGCCCGAGGCTGGCAAGGGACGTGCCCCGTCGGGGTCCCCACGGTGCCCCGGCCTTCGCTGTTCTCCCCCGCGACAGCAACACTGTGTTTTCAGCTTTCCTTCTCATTCCAGAATATCCCGGGGGGCAGGGTCACTCTGATCGATCCAGGTCACAGAGGGGCCTGCGCGGAGATGGGAGGGGAAACCACGCACCCAAAGTCACGGACTGCGGCTGCGCACGCCATAGAACTCCGCCCCTCCGGGCTGGGTAGTGCTTCCGGAGTCAGCGTTCCGCTGCGTCTTCCTGGCGCTGTGCTCGGTGCCCGCCGGGGCCGGCTCCGCTCCAGCCTGCGGGCCTTTCCCTCCACCCTGCGGCTAATCCCTCTTTAATGGGGAAAAGGAGCGAAGCAGGACCGCGCTGGGCGCACGCCCCAGCTGAGCTCGTCGTCTGGTGTTGGGCCGTCTCTGCGGTGGGCGCTGTAATTGGAGAGGCACTTACGGCCGTCCACTTAGGACCATTATTAATTTAAAATCTACATGCTAAGTGTGAGCGGGGAGAGGCCCAGATCGTTATCAATACTCTCACACCCACAGAAAAATTAGTCAGGCACCTCCCCGCTATAAATCCTCCGCTCGAGGAGGCATTTGTTGCTGGCGAAGATGGCGCTGATGTAATGGAAGCATTTAATGTAGAGAATGTTGTTCTATTTCTCTTCTTGATAGCACCAGACAACCGGCGCGGCGCGGCGGGGGAGAGAAGCTATGGGAGAAGGCTGCCCCGGAAAAGCAATATGTTTGCGAGGCTGATCAATAGGAAGATTAACTTAACCAAGTAGAAGACTTATCAATCTTCTTATTGATCAGCGCAGCAAACGTATTAGTGTGCGGCTGTGGCCTTACGTGGCTGCAGGGAGACGCTCCATCAGGTCAGCAGCGGACGAGCTCTCCGGCGGCGGCCATGGGACCTCTCGCTTACAGCCCGCGCGCTGATAGGAAAGGTCACCTCTTCGCTCTTCCTGTGCACGACTGTCCCCAGAGAAGGGGATTGATGGAGAAATTCAAGTCGGATTATGTAGGTGACTATTATGAGCTGGATTCATATGTAATCGACAAGTTCTTATTTGGTAAGAATTCCTGAGACTCTTAATTAAAAAAAAAATAACACCACCATAATGTGAGCTTTTATTTGTTAAATATTTCGGGAAAGCTCCAAAAAAATTAAGTATCCACACTTGTAAGAGCCCCGGTGTGATCATTTAATGTTCCTTATTACTTGAGTGCTGAGAAATGGATTAGTGTTCAGTCAGAATCAGCATAAACACGCTCCGATTTTATTCTTTAAAGAAAAAGCTACACTTTGAAAATTTTTGGACAAATGTCAAATACTTTATTTTGAATCACTGGCATGAAATAATACAGAGGTTTTGAACTGATACATATATAACTTTAAATTTTTTTATTTATTCCTTTAATAAATATTTACTGTACCTAAGGCCTAAATCTTCTGGCTCCTGACATGTGACCTGCCTGTCCTAGGCTTGCTGGTGAGGACCCCTCTGAGGGGGAGAGTGAGCCGGATCAGATGATGTCACCTCCAGGCGCTGCAGCCTAGCTCTGCTCTGTGCTCACTCATGACACGAAGGAAATGGCAAATCCTGAGCTTAATTATTCACAATTAATATTATCTGCAACTTCAGTAATTTTATTATGAAACTGAATTCCCTTCCTAGCTAATTCCATAATCGTCTGCCTCATCTCACCTCATTTCACAAAGGATAAATACTTGGCCCGAGATCAGTTGCCTCCGATTTCTCTTTGGAACCTGAGGAGCTGAGGATCCGGGCAGACTCGGGCACCATCACCTCTCATTAGAGACAGGATGAGCATGCGGGGGTTCTCCTGGGGGGCAGGGTGCTGAGCTACAAAGGATAAAAGAAATGTGGTTTGTTTCTCAGGGGAGCTCTTGGCCTCTCTGGGGACTTCCTGTAAAAATCCTGGAGAGAAGAGTCGTGTACTGGAGGATGTCAATGGGGACATAGTGGAGGGGACTCTGCATGGAGACAAGACAGCGACCTGCGGTCGTTTTGTTTTCGTCTCCTGTGATTTATAGGGTTAAGCAGACAAAGTGAGTGGATTACCTGTTAGTTCATTCATCTGAACATTTTTTATGGAAAGCTTCATATTTTGCCAGAAATCAGGGCTGAAAAGTAAACATACATGTTCTCTGCCTTCAACAAATGCGGTCAACACGGAGAGTGGGATGGGCGACCATGTCCACATTGGGCATGTCCCTTCTCTGCCTAGCACATTGCCTCCTGGGAAACCTGAAGTCCCCGTTGGTTGTGGACAAGCAAGGCGGCACAGTCACCCTTTTCCTAGAGAAATGGAAAAGCAGCACTACAATTTGTGTCTGGTTAAGGGACATCTGCCTTGGGATGTGCAGACCTCCAGGGAGGAGAAATTAAGACAGGTGAGCAGGAGGGACACGGCACATTGCCTCTGGCCCTTGCCAGGTCTACGTTAGCATCATGGATGACCACAGAACACTCACTTTGCTGACACAGAAAAGAAAAGGAAAGACCCCAGATCTCTGGATGGGACCCAGCAAGGTCTCTGCCAGTCTGCCATGGCTGGGGTCTGTAGGATGGTGGGGACATCTTTGCACAGGGTGAACCCCACCCCCCACCCCCTGCCAGAGGACAGATGTACATGCCTCTTCACGGTGACTCAGCTCCAATTCAAGCCTCAGGTCGGCGACCAGTCTGTGACATATACACGGGCATCAAGAGCATGTGGGCACCTGGATGCCTCCAGGGGCAGCAAGTGGCTGTTAGGTCCCACCAGAGCAGGTGCACAGAAACAGGATGCTCCTGTGTCTTACACCAGAAATTACGATTTGGTGTTTTTCTTGATATTTGGAACTTAAGAGTATTTAGGGGATACACATCATTTTAGGTTTTTTTATTTCTATCTAGTCTGTAAATTAGAAACCAATTGATTATAGAGCAAGTTTTTAACAAGGGAAAACAAGAACTTAAATCATAGAACATTGTTTGTGAGGGTGTTTTGCAAGATAAGTAGGACTGGATTCAAATGAGTTGGTTACAAATTCGATTTCTAGGCCCTGCCCCAGACCTGATGAATAAAGTCTCTTGGACTGGCGTCCAGGACTAGTGAATTTTAAAGAATCCTCCTATATTCTTCTGCCCCTTGAAATCTCAGGGGTAATTTGTTTAACAGGCTTCCTGTAAGTTTGCTGACTATTACTGATATGCAGATCCTTATCAGTGTACATGTCACATGGACACATGAAGTGTATACACACACATGGTTGTAAGTCTGTCGGTTCAGAGCACACAACTTCCTGTGAGTGGTGTGGCCAGCAGGCCTTGGAGCTTGGTTCATAAGTATGTGGTTAAACTGTCAGACGCTTTTCACGGAGGGCTGGTGTTGTGTAGCGCTCTTTGCGTCACCTTGAGCCCTGCCGTGGTTTGTCCTGGTGTCTGCTGACCAGCCTCAGGCAGAAGGAAGCCAAATGTCTGGGAAGACCCGAGGGACTGCACAGGCTCACTGCGCAGGGTGCAGACTTGAGCCCGTCACCAGGCTCGGGGAGGTGGGTCTCCTCGGTTGGTTGTTCTGGAAACATGGGGTGGGTGGGGGTCTAGGAACACATGGCCCTGGAGACGGGGAAAAAGCTTGTTAAAGTCACACTAGGGCAGCTTTTGTGAATGCAAACTGTTCCCATCCGTAGGTTTGGGCTTTGGCACATCGGATGAACCCAGAGAAGGTCCCCACGCATAGGGGACACGCTTGTTCCTGAGGTTTAAGCAGGGCTTTCCGGTCTGGGCATTTACTTCCCCAGAGGGGAGGCTCGGCCTCTCTGATCCTGGGGCACTAACTGCTTGTCCCCAGGCCATAAACTTGGATGGGCTCCCCAAAGGGCGTGACCTTACGGTTCCTCCCAGCCTGAGAGGCGATGATTCTGTGAACTGAAGGGGGCAAAAAAGCAAAGCGGCACCCAGCAGCCTATTCAGCCCGCAAAGCAGTGAGGCGGTGGCCCCCAGGTCCAGGGTCCTCCGTCATTTCTGCACAGGGAGACGGGGCAGCCTGCAGACACCCACCTAAGCTGTCAGCCGCAGCGCACGCGCTGCCCCTCCTACTCCCGGGGTCCCCCTTGGGGTCAACATCTCACATTGATGGAATACCTCCCCGCGCTGAAGAGGGGCGCGTCTGTCCTGGGAACGGGGTTTTCTCTTGGCTCCGAGTTAATTGGCCCTGCGGGGCGCCGGTCTCATTAGCATCACGCTGTAAGGAAGCAGCCCGGAGCCGCACCCAGAGCCCCGTCCTCACGGAAGGGTGGGAGTCGCCTGCACGGTCCTCGCTCCTTCATGTGCACGTCGTGGTGCTGAAACCAGGGGGGCCGCTGGTCTGGGGGGCCCACGGGGAGGCGCTGAGGCTCCTGCAGCCCTGCACTGGCCTCTGCAGGGTGCGCCCGTGGGACCCCAAGACGAAAGGACCGCCGAGGAAGAGCCAAACAAGCGAAAGCCGATCGGTTGCGTGAAAGGTGGGGCGCCGCCCCAGAACCCGTAACTCAGGGGCTGAGTCACGGAGCCCGTGGGGACACGGGGCGACTCACTTCCCTGGAGTCAGAGGCCAGGCAGCGTGAAGGGGACAAGGACCTGCTCATTCATTCATTCATTCATTCATTCCCTCGCTCATTAGTCACTGACGTGCCGGGTGGAGAGCGAGTGGACGTGGGGACATATGACAGCCTGATCCGGTGCAAGTGAGTCCACTGTCAGGAACCGAGTTTGGGTGCTTTGTGGGTCGGTGTCCTGCGCAGTCGTGTCTCTGTGTCCCGGGCGGTTCTGTCTGCGCTGGGACCCTAGCTGCTCACCTGCGGGCTTACGGCAGGTGACCTGGTGGCTCCCCAGCCACCTGCCAAGAACGTGGACGGACGCGTGAGCGCTGAGCGAAGCAGATGGCTGCGGGGGTGGTCACACCCCTGAAAGAGCCAAGGTGTGGGGACCAGCTTGTGCTTGTGTCACCGCGTTCCTCACTCAGCTCGAGGGAGAAGAGTGGGAAAATGACAAACGCCGGCAGGTAGTTGGGAGCCTGAGTGGCGCCACAGGCCGAGCTCCCTGGAGACCCACCGAGACCAGGCAGTGTGTGCAGGGGGCGCTCGGGGTGCATCGGAGGGAACGTGAGGAAGCTGGGGTGCATTGGAGGGAAGGTGAGGGAGCTGGGGTGCATTGGAAGGAAGGTGAGGGAGCTGGGGTGCATTGGAGGGAAGGTGAGAGAACTGGGGTGCATCGGAGGGAAGGTGAGGGAGCTGGGGGTGCATCAGAGGGAAGGTGAGGGAGCTGGGGGTGCATCAGAGGGAAGGTGAGGGAGCTGGGGGTGCAGGGGAAGTCAGCCTGCACGGCAGCTGAAGCTGGGTCTCGCTGGGTCTCCCTGGGGCTGCAGCAGCACAATCCTCAGAGCTGTCCCAGGGACCTCAGTGTTCTCTCACCACCAAGTCAGTGCCACCCCCTGGGAGGGGGTGTGACCTGGGCTCCTAGCAGGTGACATTCCCAGATCCCCAAGGGGGTGGATGCTTTTGCCTTGAAGAGGAGATCTGGGTGTAGGAACACAGGATCCCCAACATGGATCACCCGGCCCAACATCCCACCCCCCATGAAGGAGACCCAGTACCAAAACTTGAATAGTCACCCAACTTCTGTTAGCACTTTGCTGTCCCCTTGACATGTCAGGTTATTCTGATTTACTCGAATTATGGAGCTATCATACATGACTTCCTTTCATCCATCTAAACATGCCTTTCTAGAACTTTCACCTATTACTGATACAAGTATGTGGGGCAATTAAAATGTCACCAGTTGGCCCTGACTCTGTCACAGAATAAGTCTATTTCTTCTTTCCTTTCACAGCTCGTGAAATAATCAGTAAGAGTCATCAGAGCCCTTTACTAACTTACTTTTCCCTCTCAGCTAAGTAGAGAGCTTGGTGGCATCAGGGCATAACCACAGGAGTCACTGAAGACTGAAGGAGACAAGATCTTCTGAGAAATTTCTTGAGAGAAATCTTAAGGAATCATTTGGTCCAGGAAGCTAAAAAACAAGGGACCTTGCGGGAGAGCAAGACGGTGGGGTCGGACTTGGGCTTCAGCAGAACAGGAAGTTCTTTCCCCTGGGGAGCTAAGTGTCAGGCCCCTGCTTTAGCTGCTACCCAACGTTCAATGACCTGCACAGTGACTGGGAGCTGGTAGGTAATTAACGACTCTTTAGTGAAAGCATGATTTCAAAAGCCGACTGCAAAATAAGCACAATGACTACACGTGCTGGGAGAGGAGGGGCTTGATCTCATCAGAAAATGTGTCAGACCCCTCATGCTCTACAGCGCGAGGTCTAGTTGCTTACTTTCCCATGCTTGCAATAGCCCATTCTCAACATGAACCCTGGTCACTGCATAGCTGACGTTAGCCTAGCATTGTTAACGGTCCAGAAGACGTAAGAGCTAGTGAAACCATCTGAAGCCACTCACAGACACCTGTTCTGGTGGCGTTCTCCCAGCTGTATGTATCCTCATTTAAATGAGCCGATCCCACGGAGCGATCCTGCAATTCTTCTTGCAAATCATTTTCTTGGTTTAGGGATGATCAGACCTATAAACAGTGAGAAACTTAGTATTATAATATTCTAGACACACAGAGAAATGGCACTAAGAAAAGACCATAATAATACTAATTTGCCAGTGTATAACACAGTTATAAGGAGTTTCTTCATGGCCACATTCTTCAATTTTGACTCCAAATCTGGACTTCAGGTGTTAACCAGCCCTAAGGGTGTTTATGACACTCTTTTGTTTGTAAAACAATGAGAATTCTAAACCTTAAGTCAGCCATTGGGAAAGTGTTAAAAAATAAACTAATGTTTTATAAACACATCCAACTATTCTAATGCAAATTTATACATTAGAAATGAGAAACAAAAGAGCATGCACTTTAAGAGGATTTTATTTTTTCCTGGTAAATAAAACATTATTTCAGACATGATATACATCACTTATTTAGGAGACAGCAGAAACAGAAGGCAAAATTAAGCCAACATTATTTTTAATGGGCAAGCAATGAGGCCTCAGATTTGTAGAGGATAAAACTAGCTTTCTCCTTGAAAAACTGGGCTATTTGTAAAATAAGATGTCACTGCTATTACAAATAAAATTGAGGACTTCTTTACACATGGACAAATAAGCACACCGAGTGTTGGGAAGGATGTGGAGATAAGGGTGCATTTCTGCACTGCGGGTGGGAGTGTCACATGGTGCAGCCACTATGAGAACAGTATGGCAGTCTCCCCAAAATTAGACACTGAGCTACAGGTGATCTAGCAATCCCACTTCTGGGAATATATCCAAAGGCACTGAAAACAGTATCTCAAAGACAAAGCTGCGCACCCATGTTCGTTATATCATTACTCACACTAGCCGGGATATGGCAGCAACCTACGTGTCTGTGAATGGATACAGAGGATGTGATATATGTTAATATATGAAATATGATTCAGCTGCGAGAAAGACGGAAATTCTACCATTTGCGACAACATGGCTGGAACTTGAAGGCATTGGGCTGAGTGAGACAAGTGAGAGGGAGAACGACGACCACTCTATGACATCACTTACCTGTAGAATCTAAGGAAGTTGAACTACTCAAGACAGAGTGGAATGGTGGTCCCGGGGGTGGGGGTGGGGGAAAGGAGAAGATGGTGTTTAAAGGGTGAAAACTTGCAACTAGTCGATGAACCCGTCCTGGGGTCTCATGTACAGCATAGTGTGATAGTCACCAACACTGCATGATCAGCTTAGCGTTGCTAAGGGACTAGGTCCTAAATGTGCTCACCACAGAGAGCGCAAGTGAGCAGTACGCAACATGGGAGAGGAGTTAGCTCAAGCTACAGGGGTCACCACAGTGCGATACATAAACTTATCACCTCGACACAAACTTATCACCTCAACATTGTACACCTGAAACTTAATACAAGTTAAGTGCCAACTGTATTTCAATAAAAATAAATAAAATGTGTTAAAAGATAGCTCATACACGAGATCAGATGTGTGGAAACACACACACATTCGATTTTCAAGCCCTGGGAAAATGCTAAGTCTTCCAGAGACATGGACCCAAAGTCAGGCTGGACGAGGCCCACAGGACCAGACTCACCTCCCTCTGCTCAGTGCGTGACCCTGACTTCACCCTCTCACTGCACTCTAGGGAGAGAGGAGCTTTGCTTATTAACTGGAAGGAAGGACCCCCCGAGTATTTAAAATACTGCTGGTAGTTGGAGAGCGTGCATGGTGCTAATTAGGTGGTCACAACGGGTACTCTATTCCAAGGCATCTTCCCTGGTCCCGGCACTGACGGTGATGGTATCCGGAATCTCGGTTTTGATGATAATAGATATGTAAATGCAAGTATATGTTCGTGCAGTTCTAAAGGCAGCGGGGCATCCACATTCATGCAAGAAAGAAATAATAGAAAGCCAAATATAAACAAGATGGACAGAAAGACAATGGATCTCAAAGGAGGAATTGGGTGTGAGAAAGAACTGTGTGGGCCCAGCGGGGCGACCACCCAACCCTGGGTGGGGCAGACCCAGAGGTTTGCCCTCAAACAACAGAAGGAACCTGTGCACACATGGATTCCCTAAAGGTTGTGTCATTCTAAGGGGCCCTGCGTTTATCGTGGGGTTGTGGATGCCTCTTTAATCACGTAGCAGGGAAGAGACACGGAGTGGGGACGTGAAGGTACATGGGGAAAGCCGTAGCAACCCCGGCCCGCTGCGCCCCCACCCCAGGAGCCCCCACCTGCACACTGTGTCGCCCCGCCCTCGGCAGCCTGTGGCATTTCTGTCCTTTGTGGAAAGAGAGCCTCGAGAGGCCCCGGCTGGTCATGACGCATGGTGCAAACGTGGCTGGCACATTCTGAAGGGACACTCCAACCCTGCTTCCTGTGCAAGAAAAATGCTCCGACACTGGACCCCGGCTTCCACCTCCGCATTGATTTTTCTGGGCATGTTTATGTCGTCTGTTAACTTGTCCGTACAAAGAGGCCAAGAAAATCCCCCAGTCACTCCACGTGGTTGAGGATTTTTGAAACATGTGGCTCGGATAAATATTTCCTGTTAAAAAAATGAAAGAATTGGGCAACTTAGAAATTGCCATTACAATGCACTAAGGCAGTTTAGCTCAATTTAGCAAGTAAGTCCATGTTTGGCCCATCCGTCAGGCGAGCGCCTTGTTCAAATCCCGGGGCGCTGCGGCGCTGGGGACGGGAGAAAGGTTAAACTACAGCTCAGCCACGGAAGGAGCTGGAGGATGTGGAGCCCAATTAAACCTTCCCTGCCGCCTGGGCTCGTCCAGGCTGCCTCCTGGGGTCCCTCCCCACCGCCGGATGGCCTGCCGGGCAGCTGAGAGGGGACCCAGCGAGAACCTTCCCGAGCTGCCCGTCCTGGCCGGGGTCTGGCCCAGCCCCTGGGTGAGGGGCCGCCGCTCCTGTCTATTCATCATCATCTCGCTCCCAACACCTGGGACTGACTCCGAGCCCCCTGGCTGCTATATTGACAATATTCCCCGTTGATTTCCTCATTTTCTCAGCCAAGGCTAGACTGACCTCTTTAAAATTCTTTATAAACGTCAGTAATTGCTGCATTCATTGCTTTCCCAGGCCTCATGTATTTTGATGATATGAAAGTTGACCACATTTACATGCAAATTGAAGTTTTATATTAATAAGGGCCAGTGAAAGGCGATCGCATGGTAATGCTCCATTATGACTTTTAAACACATTTGCCCGTGTCTCGGCTGGCATTAGCATGGTCAGACCAGGAGGAAATCGTGTCGGTCTGATTGCAATTTTGTTTCCCAATTGAAAGTACAATTTCATCAGGTTTCCCTGTCATTTCTAATAATGACTTAAGTTTGCCTGCTAAATTGGAGAATTTCTGCCGCCTTCGGACGGGCTGCAAACAGGTGAGGCCCGGTTGCTCCCGCGTGCGTGGCTCGTCGTGGACGCGGCGCCCGTCAGGCCACCGCGGCCCGGATGACGGGAGGAGACTGAGCACGTGAACTCCCGCCCCAACCCACAAAGGTCCAGCACTTTGTTTGCTCACACGGCTCTCCGTGTGATGATCGGGGGGCACTGTCCCCGCCACCGGCCAGGCTGGCGGTTTTCTGCATGGTGCACCGACGACCTCTGCAGCCTGGGACATTCGGAGGACTGAGTTATTCTCGTCCCTCAAGGTGCATCATGTGTACAGACCCAGGACACTGTTAGGCATCGATGTCACGAATGCGACTGCGCGGTCCAGGACCCCAGCGGAAGTCGGCCCCAGGAAGACGTCACCGCGTGGATTGTGCACTGGCAGCAAACACAGATGCGCCAGGGTGCTGGAGGGCGACTCCCGAGACAGTCCTCACGGGTGGGGCCGTCGAGGAAGCTAACTGCCAAGGACGCCGCGGGGAAGACCTGACGGACGGTGACTGCAAACAATCACTGAGCTTCTCCGTGACTCGATTTCCACAGCCCTGAGTTGTCCCCTCTGAATTGCCCTCAGCTCCACCGGTTCACAGGGGAGCCAGTGACCAGCACGTACCGTGACTACCCACGCCAAAGCAGAAACAGGGTTGCTTGTCCGCTGGCCTGTTTCTGGATTCAAAGTCAGGCGAAACCCAACACATACATATTGTTCCCATGTAAAATTTTTAAATTGTTATAAAGCTCCAAAGCAAATGTGAGCTAGGTTGTACCATGGCTGTGACCCCCGATCTGGCCTTGCCTGGGCCCTGGACAGAAGGGAAACTTGGCACTGATTTGTGTTGACAGCTGATGTTTGATTGATGATAAAAGCTTGCTAATTAATACAAGTGGCAGGAAGCCACCCACCCTACTGCTGCTGTGTGGACAGGTGTCTACTATGTGATTGCTGAAACAGTGGTTCTAACCTTTGCTTTGGGCCACTAACCTTGAAAATTCGCTGAAAGCCATGGATTCTCTCTCCAGGAAAAATAAAAAATACTTTCAAGTTCACAAACCTGGTAATTTTTGCACACAATTCCAAGATTTGTCAGGCAGAACAGTGGCCCATCAGAAATGTCAGCATCCTGGTTTAGGCACCTGTGACTGTACCTGGTTCATGGAGAAGGAGATTGAGGTAAGCTGTTCACCAGGCGACCCTGAGATGGGGAGGTCGTTCTGGATGATCTGGGTGGCTCCAATGAAACCACAAGAGTCCTTGAACATGAAAGAGAAGGCAGAGAAATAGATGTGAGGACAGAAGCAAGTTAGAGCGACGCAATTCGGAAAGGCTCGCTGGCCAAGGCTGGCCTTGGCTACAGAGGAAGAGCCATGAGCCATGGGATGCGGGTGGGTGCTACCTCGGGCCTGACAAAGGCAAGAAAATGGATTTTTACCTAGATCCTGTGGAAGAGAGTACAGCCCTGCTGTTACCTCAACTTGAATCCGTCAAGACCCGTGTTGGCACTCCAATGTCCTGGACTGAGACAATACATGAGTGTTAATTTAAGGCACTAGGTTTGCAGTAATTTGTTCCATAGAAATGAATGCAACTCATGAGAACCCTTGCAACGAACATTCTCCTGGGCCTCAGGAAAAGGGCAGATAGATGTGGTGATTCTATAAACGTGCGACACAGTGAAATAAGCAGAATCCGTCATCTCCAAGAGCGGCGGGAATGCTCGGTGGAGGCTGGCATGCTGTGCTCACTGCAGACACACTCGTTTAACACCCAGCCCGAGTGTCCAAATCCATGTGGCAGACCCGGGTCCCCTGTGCAGGGAAGGCAACCCCTAGGACACGGGGTGAATAATTCCTTACTTTACCCCAAGGAACTGGGACCCAGGTAACACGAAGAAGGTAGACCAAAAAGGTGTTCATGATTGCCTGCGGTGAGAGGAGCTATGCAGTCAATGTCTTATCACTTAGAAAGGTTCAGACATGGGACGCTGGCATGGTTGGCATGGTTGGCTCACTGAGGGTCAGTCAGTGCTCCCAGCATCTGAAAGGCGTTCCTCCTTGGGGACGTGGGACTTCATCCCTGCCAGTTCTCAGGAAGCCACAGCCGGGAACAGTACTTGGTAGTGAGTCAGGTAACAGGAAAGTCATTGTGACAATGGTTCGGCTTCTTTTATTTACTTTGGTGTGTCCTGGAGATGGGATGGGAGGCTCGGCCCTGTGGGAAGAGAACTTGAGTGCCCATTGGGTTTATCTCGGGGACCTGGATTCTCCCCTTTTCGCCACGGTGCTCAGGTGCTCAGGAGGTGACATTCCTAGTGGGCACAGAAGCTAACAACTGACACCAGTCAGCAATTGCCACCCGAATCTCTCCCCGCCCTTTCCCTAAAACTGTATAACACTACGTGTTATTTCTTTTGTAATGTGTGAATCAGAAGGCCAACATATAAAAAAAGACAGCTACTGTGATTGAAGTTGGGGTGGTGGGTACCCAACCCTTTGCCCCTCCCCAGATGTCTCTGGTGGATGTGGGGAGTGGTGAGCTCAGACCCTAGTGTGGAGATGGTCATCCAATATTAACCTCTGGGGGCACAGCAGTGTAGGGGAGGGGCAGGGTTGGGCCTGGGAAAATAAGGGGCTTTGCTGGCATTATACGTGTGTCATCGCAGGGCAGAATCAAAGGCACCCCATGCCAACACATCCACGTGGTGCAGCACAGTTTTGTGTGTCTATTCTATCACCGCTAACCACTCAGCACCTGCACAGAAAAGTCTAAAACGTCTGTCGTGAGCGAAATCATAACGGGGCATAGCCACTGTCAGAGGGAATACTGTCAGCTCCGTGCCCCCACCACACGTCCATCTTCCTGCGTTGTGGGGCTAATTTAGCAGATAGAAAGACACCCCAGACGGTCATCTTCTTTGACCAGATTTATTATTTAGCAATAAAATTAATAACCCACTTGCACACTTCGACGTGTTGTTAGGTCCATTATCTCGTTCCCCAGGAGGACGGGTAGCACTGCTGTAATTGGCCTCATTTCTTCCTTTGCTTTCCCTCCTTTTTCCTTGGTACATGAGGCAGTTAAGGGTGGCAGGAGGTGGCAGCAGGACTGAGAGCCTGGAGTTTTGGTTCATGGCTCCTTGTCCTGTAGCACGCATGAGCAATGCAAGGGCTCCACTACCGAGGTGGTTCTGTGTCTCCCCACTTGCTTTTCCATCCTACAGGCCACTTTGATCTTGGGGTTTTCATGTACTCCACCTGCCCACAGACACGAACAGGACACCGGGACTGTCTGGTCAGCCCTCTGCCCCTTGCCGACGTGGACAGAGCAGGGAGTGGGGAATACATTCTTTGAGTGGGATGATACAGTTTCTACAAAATTATTTAACTGTTAAAAAGAAAAACAAAAGATTCTAACCAGTTGATTTAAAAAAAAGAAAACAACGGAGTATTTGCTTCCGGTAGGATTCCGCGTGACTTACCCCTTCCTGCAGACCACACGTCGCTACGTTCTTGTCCACGTTTTTCCTTCTGGTTGCACCACCAGTGCACTTGGCGCGTCGCGTGCTAATTCTAGCTTTAGGTTTTGAGGGGCCACCACACTGCTTTCCACAGCAGATGCCCTATTTTATACACTGACTAAAGGTGCGCGAGTGTTCTAATTTCCCCACATGCTCCACTACTTTTGTCTTTTTTCTCTTTTTATTATAGTAGCCATCCTAATGAGTGAAACTCACTGTGGTTTGACTTGCATTTCCCTAACGATTAGTGATGTTGAGCATCTTTTCATGTGTCATTGGCGATTTATGTATCTTCTTTGGAGACTTGTCCTATTCAAGTCCTTGGACTATTTTTTAATTGTGTTGCTTTTGTTATTGAGTTGTAAGAGTTCTTTATATATTTGGGTACTAATTCCTTATCAGATGCATGATTTGCAAATACCTGCTTCCATTCTGAGTTGACTTTCACTGTGTTGATTATATTCTTTGAGGCACAAAAGTTTTTCATTTTGATGACTGAGGTCCTGAAATCCAATTTACCTGTATTTTCTCTGTTGTTATTAGTATTTCTGGTGTCATACCCCAGAAAAGATTGCCTTTTGAGAATTACTTAACCATATGCACAAGGTTTATTTCTAGGCTCTCTTATTCTATTTTCTGGGTCTCTATGTCTGTCTTTAGGCCAAAACCACACTGTTTCAATTACTGTTGCTTTGTGGTAAGTTTTGAAATCAGGAAGTGTGAGACTTCATTTTGTTCTTAGTTTTCAAGATTGTTTTGGTTGTTCAGGGTCCCATGAGATTCCATATGAAATTTAAGATGGAGTTTTGCAATTTTGAAAAAAAAATGTTATTGGGATTTTGATAGGAATTGCACTGAATTTGGAGGTGACTGGGCAATATTGACATCTTGATATTATGTCTTCCAATCCATAAAAATAGGAGATCTTTCCATTTATGCCTTTAATTTCTTTCAGCAACATATTATAGTTTCAATGTACAAGTTTTTCACGTCCTTGGTTAGGTTTTTTTCTGAAGCATTCTATTCTTTTTTGATGCTGTTATAAATGGAATTATCTTCTTTCTTTTCTTTTTGGATTGTTCATGCCAGTATGTAGAAATGCACTGTTGCATGCAGATTTTTATACTCTACAACTTTTCTGAATTCACTTATGAGTTCTGATAGTTTTTATGTTTAATATTTGGTTTTTCTCCCTGTAAGATCATGTCATCTGTGAGCAAGTCTATTCTTAGAGTTATGAACAATTACACTTATTTATTGAAAGTAATCTTTGGCATGTTTTGAACTAAATGAAAGGGCACAAACACATCCTTGGGGGGCCCTGCTTCTGGCTGGGGGAGAATTCACCCCCTGTCTTCACCAGCTTGGTGACCTTCTCCTCCATATTTATAGTCACTGGGGTCATTTTCAACCATTTTTTTATGATTTAATTGACAGGTTCATTTCATCCATAGTTTATATTTATTTGTTTGTTTTCCTAACCAAAAAATGACTGTCATGTGTGCACCAGACATAGATGTACTCCGAACCATTTTAAACCAGCTGCATGACCCCCTACCCCGGCTGTATTTTCCAAGCCGGGGGGCCCCGGGCCCCCCCCCAACCCCGACTTTGCACGCTCGCAGCCCCGGCTGTGCTCACCCAGTCGGGATTGTTTTTATTGACTCTGTCTGCCCTCTCCTCCTGCTCCTGGAAATGACGACGACGAACCCTGTGCGGTTGACAATGGCTTCTGTATGCACAGCTCCCCTCCGAGACGCGGGCTGTAACATCAAAGATCTGCCGTGCGCTGCCCTTCCTATAATATTTCAATTTAAACACCGCCTCGCCGCCGCGGTGTCACGTCTCATTTACACTGTGGCCTTTGGAGGAGACAGGGATCATTACGGAGCGAGCACGGAGGGAAAGCATGTCACGGGCCGGCCCGGTAGCGGGGAGGCAGGGGCCGCCGGGGCAGACTGGGGCTCCCCGGGAAGCGGAGCGGGACCCGGGCGCGCCCCCGTGTCAAGCCGGAGCCAGACGGGGACCTGGGGGGACCCGGGCACGCCCACGTGCCAGGCCAGAGTCAGACGGGGACCTGGGGTGGACCCGGGCGCGCCCCCGTGTCAGGCTGGAGCCAGACGGGGACCTGGGGGGACCCGGGCATGCCCCCGTGCCAGGCCAGAGTCAGACGGGGACCTGGGGTGGACCCGGGGGCGCCCACGTGCCAGGCCAGAGTCAGACGGGGACCTGGGGTGGACCCGGGGGCGCCCACGTGCCAGGCCAGAGTCAGACGACGCAGCCGCGGACGCTCCGAGCCTGTCTGCCCACCTCCCTGCCCGCGTGGCCCTGAAGGCAATGCCCTGCGCGCCCAGGGCCGGGACCAGCCGCGCACGCAGACTCCCGTCTCCTTCCTACGTTCAGGCTTCTGCACCCGGCGGGCGGCCTCGCTGCGCGTCCCGGGGCGCCTGCCTCTACGCGGCGCTCTCTGGTTGGGACAGGCCGTCCGGCCAGGAACCCGAAATCGTCTCCGTTTCTGCTCGGTTCGCTCTCGCGTGTCCGCAGTTCCCAGTCTAATAATTCCACCCTCCGCGGAACGGCCGTCCGGGGGTCCCTCTGTTTACTACGGAAACAGGAATAAAGAAGCCCCAGATCTCCGGCTGGAGCCGCCTCCTTCCTTCCGCCTTTCTGTTGTTCCCTCACCCGGTCTGCCCCCCGCGTCTCCCCGTTCCTCTGAGCCATCCCCCTGGGGAAGGTGTGGCTCCGCGAAGTCCCGGCCGCTTTTCTTTGGGTAACTCGGTGCCGTGCAGACGCGGGTGCGTGCCCACACTCACCTGGGTGGGTGACTTGACGGGTATGTGGACAGATAGTCCATTGCTGCAGAATTACAAACAGTGGGGGCGGGGGTAGGAAAGTCACGTGTGACCCTCCCCCTTCCACTGGAGGTGCACAACTTAAAAGGTGGCCTCCCACTGCACCGTCTGCTTGCTGTCAACCTTTTCTCCTCTCCCTATGTGCCAGGCCAATCCTCAGGTCCCCGAGTGCTGTGGGGACACTGTGCTGGTGGCTGCAGGGTGCCCTCTGCAGGGCAGGGCAGCTCCTCCCGGAGCCCAGGAGCATGGGCTCCTCCCCCTGACCCGGGGCTGGGAGCCATCTCCCGTCACTGGCTCTCCAGGCTTGGAGGATTCTCACGGCTCGGTGCACACCAGGCTCCTTGGGACCCCGGGACGTCCCTCTCGCTGCCCACGGCTGGGCGCTAGGAGTGCAGGGCTGACTTCGAATCACTCGTGCTGTTTCCTTTAATGGGTCCTCGGGAAGTGTCTTGGGGCTCCTTACAGCTCTGACGGATGAGGTTCAGGGGGAATCTGGACACTGCACCTTTCGTCTGCAGCACATGGTCGTTGGACCCTGTGTGCACGCTTGCCATGGGACCTCTTCTCCTGCCCACAGCCGTCCCCCTTGTCCATTTGTATTGGCCCCTCTGCGCTCACGCTGCTGGGTGGCCAACCTGTCTTTGTTCTGAGGGGTCCAGACGTGACAGGGAGGGGCTCGCTGCTGCCCCCTCATGCCCGCTCCAACTCCATCCCTGCAGCTTTGCCCCTCCTTGTCTGAGGTCAGAAGGCCTCCAGACACACAGTGGCGATCACTGGGCTCGCGAACCGAGCTGTCGCCTGTGTGGGGGAACACGTGTTTCCTTAGGCCCTCTCCTCCGAGCATCGCGCCCTCTTGCACGGGAATCGCCCTTCCCATCACGTCCCCCCAGCCTCCTCCAAAGGCAGGGGACATCACCAGTGTCATCTGAGAGGACTGTGATTTGGGTTTCTCCCAGAACTTCTAAGAGATGGGTGTGCTTGAGGTACAGAGCGCACACCAAGGAGTTTTAAATTTAAGGGCCTGAAAACCTCTTGCCAAAAATCCTCTCTCTCTCCCCACCCCCCCACCCGAGTGATGGTCGGACTGTCACAGGGGTGCGGACTGCGGGAGCCATCCTACAGGTCCATGCAGCAGCCCTATGAACAATTTGGGGTTAGAGTCAGCCGCTCAGAGGAAAACACCCTGTTGAGCAGAATCGCGGGTTGACACGATGAACCACGAGAACACGCTGTGGCCACAGCTGCCTTAGCAAAGAGTGGCGGGCAGGGCAGCTCCTGACTCAGGCACGCCCACATGGGCATTGCCATTGATGGTTCCGTTTTCATTTCTCTGACCTGCACCACGTTGCTCCTTAGCTCTCCGAGTCCGTGTTCTCCCGTAAGCCCACGGCTGATCTCACGGCCATTTCCTCACCCCGCTGTGGCTCAGAGGCAGAGCCCAGGGTCCTCCAAGGGATTCTCGTGCTGCCCCTTCCTTGTGTGGTCCTTACACCATTCTCAAAACTTCCTCATCCACAGGCTAAGAAGGCAGCCCGCTCACCCTGCACAGTCAGCCACTCGGGTCCTCGTCCTTGGCTGACGACAACTGCAAGAATGGACAGGGCTTCTCCTCAGGTGCGGTTCTGCCTGGAAAATGTAAGGAGAGCCCGGTGGCATTCTGCGTCCCCACTGGTGCCCGTTCAGAAAGTGCCTGCCTCGCTCCCGCCCCCTTGGAAGGGGGTACACCCTCTTGCACCGCACCCCCCAGCCTGGGGCATCTGGGGTGTGGTGGAGGCTCCCGTGGATGGAAGGTGGGTCACGGCAAACTCCTCAAATAAGCTTGGGATACGAACGTAAAGGAAAGAGAGGAATGCCGACCCAGGACTTGGGCGAACAGGACGGGTGTTGGCCCTCCTGGCCTCCACGTTACCTGGTCTTTTTAGGCCTTGCTTACCTGTGCAGGTTGAAGGTCTGGAGAGGATTCTCTTTTTGTCCTAAGCAGACCTAAAATCTGTGATTCCAACAACAGTGTCTGAGCCTGTACTCCCACGTCCCACAGATTCTCTGTCCCCACATTTTGATACACGTGTGACAGAGGACATGGGCTGAGCCAGTGGGCATGTGCTGGCCATGGGGCTGCTGTGACAGTACGGCAGCCCCAGGGGCTCAAACAACAGACATTTACTCTCTCACAGTCTGGAGGGTGGATGTCCAAGGGCAAGGAGTGGGCAGGGCCGTGCTGCCTTCGGAAGGGGCTGGTGGGATCCATCCCAGGCCTCCCTCCGTGTGGCTGTTCCACTGGGGAGAATGGGGCATTGAAGGCATGGGGGCACCGGCGACCTGAAGCCCATCTGCAGAAGCTCTGGGGGCACTCAAATCAAGGAGATGTCTGATGTCTGGAAGTGGACACGGATCCTACTGTGGGGGTCCCAAGGCCCTGGGCAGGTATTGCTCTGGGGGACCTCAAAGTACACCTGTGCTGAACAACTTCACCATGAAAATTTGAGGCCAGACTCCTGGGGAACAGTGTCCCCCAAGGGCACCACATCTCCTACCTCCAGTTATTTCCTGGTGGAGAGGTCAAAGTGATTGTTTAAAGAAACCGTTTTCATCCTAAAGTAGAAAATACATTAGCCTTTATAGATGACAACAGATATAGGGCATTTAAAGTGCAGGAATATTATAAAGTGTTCTGCATGGAAACATCCACCTGAAGATTCTAAAGCTTCCTTCTCCTTTTTGTTAAACCCTTTCGTCTTTAAGAGCGTCGGTCCCACAAATCACCTTCGTAGAGGGGGTGTAAACCTCTTACGCGCAGCCTGCATTATGCACACACTGCTGTTGAAATGCCCTGTGTTCTCGATTAAGGCTGAAGACCTTGGGTGCTCGTCTTTATTATGAGACTCATGTGCAAATCCCTGCACATGAAATGTTTAGACTTTCACTTTTAATTATTCATGAAATGTGCAGAAACATGGTCCAATGCACACTTGAGCAAAATTCGCTAATGCCGCTGAACAAATCATAAACACCTCACCGGGGGGCCCGGGATGCAAGCCGCCCCTCCAATAGGTGCATCGTACAATCTGCTGCTGCTGACAGACAGGGACCCAGGGGGACGGGTCCCCAGCACCCAGACTCAGGGCCCGCTCAGCTGTGACGTCTCTCCCCTCAGCCCGAGGGGAGGTGTGCTCAGCAGGCCTCGCTGGCTCAAGGCTGACACCAGTTCTGTGCTGAGGAAGCGGCATAGTAGAGCAGCACGTTTCAGTGCCGGGACGCAGATGAAACTGCTCTGATAGGACCCCACGTGTGGCCTGGCTTTACTGTGGGTCGTTCTGAGCAGAAGCAGAGGGAACCCCTGCAAGACGCAAAGCCTGATGGGACAAATGAAACATGCATGCTAACAATGATGGCCTGAGACATGTCTCTAGAGAGTGTTTCAGATTGTGTGAGACATTCAGAGAGATTTTGTGTGTGTGTGTGGGGGGGGGGGGGGGGGTGTGTATCAAGATACCAAGAAGGACAGACATGAACTGCTCATCCACACAAGGGAAAGATAGAAAACCTTCAAATTTATTAAGTAACAATGAGACATGAATTACAAGTGTGCTCATTCAATTGCCTTGGGAAGACATTTATTAGCACTAATTATGGCTGTGTGCTTTTCTAGGTTCTGAGGGTACAAACATAGATCAGACAGGAGTATGCCTGTCTGGGGGTTATATTCCAGGGGAGAGACATGAACAAACAAACAGATCCACAGCACATCGGAGAACGGTAACTGTGATGGATAAAAAGCAGAATAAGATGGACCAGGTCTCCAGGCTAAGTGAGACAGAAAGTCCTAACCATGGGCTTGCACACTGTAGTTGAAATCTGGATGTATTTGAAAGGTAAACATGGCTGAATTTTTTTCTTGAGTTACATGGAGTGAAAAAGAGGGAGAGGCAGAGAAAGGATTCAATGACAACTCTAAGATCTTCGCTCAAGCAAACCGAGGAATGTAGTTATGATTTACCGGATGGGGACGACTGTGGGACATGAAGGTTTGGAGATCAACATCGAGGTGCTTTTAAGACAGGGAGATTGAGATGTTTCTTAGACATCTAAGTGGAAACATTGAGAAGACAGTTGAATTTATAGGACTTTAGTTAAGAGAGAAGTCTGGAGTGGTGGTATAATTTATGAGTCACCAGTATATAGATGACATTTTTAAATTATCATCTAGGGATTAAAAGTAAAAAGAATAGTCAGTAAGGGAGAAGAAAAACAGTAATTTTCTAAGAACCCAGGGAATAAAGTGATTTTAAGAAGACAAGTTGACCAAGTGTAGCCTCAGGGAAGCTGCGATCCAAGAACTGTCCACCTGTGTGCTGTGGACTGAAGTACGCCCCCTTCCAAAACAATTCCTACATTGAAGTCAAACCTGTGTCCTCAGAATGTGACTGTATTTGGAGACAGGGTCCTTTATAAAGGTAATTAGGTAAAATGAGGTCATATGGGTGATCTCTAATCTAACCTGGCTGCTGTGGGTATTAAGACACAGATAAGGGCAGAGGAATGACCGTGTGAGGACACAGGAGGAGGTGGCCATCTGCACACCAAGGAGAGAGGCCTCAGGAGAAACCAATCCTGCTGACTCCTTGATCGTGGACTTCTGGCCTCCAGAATTATGAGAAAAATAGATGCCTGTTGTTTAAGCTGCCTAGTCTGTGTATCTTTGTTATGGCAGCCCCAGTACTAATTTGTCAGAGCAAACGTGGTAACCAGGCATAAGGTTTGTGGCAGAAATTCTGGTTAGGCCCTTAACATCTTTTTTTCTCATCTCCACTAAATCTGATCTGGTCTAGATGATCACGTACCTGTCTCTGAAGGACAACTCATGGTTGTTCTTTCTCTTGAACAGTGATTAACCCAAGGACCAAGACCTGGTGAGAAGTGTAAGGGGCACATGCTGGGGTTCTGAGAAAAGGCATCCCCTCTGAGGAAGTTGAATGTGTGAGAAGACAGCTCTGATGCTGCCACCTACCCTGCTTCTCCTTTGGCTGCTGACAGCTCTGCAAGGAAACTAGAAGCAAATGACGGGAAAATGGCTCCATCCTGATCTATTCAAAATCAAGCAACCCGTATCTAATTCACAAGTAAAAGAAGAAATCACAATGTAGCAATGATCATATATGCAAAAATGGTGCATAAAAATGCCAGTAAATCAATTTTTTTTTTTTTTTTTTTTTTTGCTTTTTGGTATGTGGGTAGCTCCCTGACTGGGAATCAAACCCAGGCCACAGCGCTGACAGCGCCAGCGCCGAAGCCTTAAGCCACTACTCCATCAGGGAACTCCCGCCAGTAAATCAAATTTGATGAAAAAGTTTAGAATTACAAAGACAAGAACAATGCAAACAACAGAATAGACCATGAGACAAATATGAGTCAAGATGTGAACTTCTAGAGAATGGAACAGAAGCAATAGTGAAGAAATAATAACCCAGAAATTTCCAAATGACAAAAGATATTCTGACGACTTAAAAAAAATTCATTAAATTCAAAGCAAGATGCAAAGAAAACTACAATTGACCTCATCCTTATTAAACAATTTAAAACCAGAGATAAAGAAAATTATTAAAAGCAGCTGAGGTTGGGGAGGGGCATCCATTAACCTCAGGGACAGGGGACAACACAGAGAAGACAAGAGATCACCACATAAAGCTCTAAAATTCTATGCTCAGTGAAAACATTGATTTTAAATTGAAGACAAATAGATATAATTTTAGGCAAACAAGTGTTGAGAACACATGTTTCCGTCAGATGTCGCCCTATTGAAAATATCACAGGATCCTCTTTCACAGCAGAGACAAGAATTCCAGAAAGAAGTCGAGAGCCAGAGAGGGAAATCACTGAAAAAGAAAACTCTTACAACAGATATTGTCTGTTGAGCACAACAACAATCTTTTAGGGCTTTATAACATCTATGAAAATAAAACACACGACAGTAACAATAACATAGGCAGTGGTGTGAACTGGAGTTGATTTGCTCCTATAAAAAAGTGTAAAAGTACTAACCTAAGGTAGGTGGAAGTAAAGTACACATTTTTTTAATTAAAAATGTTTTAAAGATGACTACTAAAGGCATGTTAATAAATATAAAACAAAGAAATCTAATGGAGGAAATAAAGTGAAATATATAACACTCAATTAAAACAAGTTAGTAGTGTATATAAAAATAATAAGCATAATTACCAGGAAGGATTATCCTTGGAATGTGAGGACTATTCGACATTAGAGCATCTATCGACCTAATTCACGCAGGTTATAGGTAAAGAAAGAAAAAAATAGAATGTATAATCTCATTAAGAAAAAAGTAGAAAATTCAATACTTATTCAAGAAAAACATGCCTTTGAGAACTAAGAAGACTTCCTTATTCCAATGACACCATCCACCAAAGGCCTCTAGCCAACATTCTCCCTAATAATGGTAAATTAGGTGCATTTGTATTAAATCAGGAAGAATGCCTATTATCGCCCTCTTCTTTGTAACATTTATTTGCAACCCTTAAAGTGAAAGACATAATAGAAGAAAAAAATATGATGACTAGGCATTGGTAAGGATGAAACACTATTTTTTTATTTGTAAAATATGTGATTATTTACACTAGAAATTCAAGGAAATCAATCAATATGTGAGAACTTAAAAGAATTCAATATTTCTGGACAAAACAACATAATAACAGTAAAAATAAAAATTGTCATAGTCCCTCCCTCCAAAAATACACATGACAAAAGGAAGTTATAAATATATCTTTGACAACAGTAACAAAAACTCTAGAGCACCTAGGAATAAATCTATAAAAACCCGACTAAGAACTTTAGGGCACAAATTATAAAAATGTGTTGAAGTCCTTTAAACACAACCTACTCAGCAGTACTCACACCTCAAGTGTGTGAGTTCTGTGTTCATTGTGGACAGTAGGCACACCGCTTAGCCTCGGTCTGTCTCAGTTTTGCCATCTGGACAGTAACGGCAATGGCACTGTGGTGAGTGAAGGTACAATGACATATTCAACACGGTCATTAGCACTTACCATGCAGGCACTGCTCCAGAAATAGGGGCTGCCACCTCCTGCTCAGACACAGCCTTGCAGGAAGTTATAAATATATCTGCCCATGTTCAAAATAAGGTGGGGACACAAAACGTTCTTAAACTTCACTTGGGACATAAACAGAGCAGTGGCAGTAAGGATACATCTCCCACTAAGAGTGATGAGTGGCCTTGCTGCTCACAGCACTAGATGACATCGTCTAGTGAGCATAACTTGTCCCCATGCTGACGGAAGGGCTCTCTGAGGGTGACTCTGATGTGGTTCAGTCCTTATGTGGCCAAAATACAACATGGAATGAGGAAGGACACATCATGCAGAAAATGATTTCCAAAAATAAGGACTTGAAAAAAAAGAGACAGAAACTCAAAAAACATTCTTCTGAAAAAATATTCTTCAAATAGATTAAAGAATCACTGTATGGAATTACAATTTTCTTTATCAGTTCCAGGTGTACAAGTCTACATTTTTGCTAACCAATGTCACCCCAATAAATATACCAATAAATAAATAAATAAACAAAAATGTAAAACAAATTTTTTTTCTTTGTCTGAGGAATACGACATTCTAAGCATATTTAGCAATGGAAGAGCTCAAAGATGAAGACATCAACAGCACCCTAAATGGAGTAAAAAGATACAATCCATGTATCAGATTATTATTCTTAATACATAATTTCTGCTAACAATCAACGAGCCAAAAAGATGAGCATGAAAATATAAGACAAGAAATAGAAATATAGAATAATACTGAATGTCAACTGTAATTACAAACACATAGTCATGGGATGTAGAGCACAGCACAGGAAATATAGTATTGTAATAGCCACGTAGTGCCAGATGGGTGGGAGACCTGTTGGGTGAGCCCTTTGTGGGGGGTGTAAATGTCTACTCACTGTGTTGTTTTGTACACCTTAAACTGATAATAATAAAAAAGAAATAAAAATTAGCAGTAAAGTTATGAAGTTATTGCCCAACATTGTTACATCAGATAAAATGCAAGATAGAGCGGCTTTGTCTGGTGCACTGGTTTCCAGCAGGTCCGTGACGTCCCGGGCCACCTCTCTCCGAGTTTTGGCGAGCTTTTAAATGTCGCACCGGTTTTCTGCGGAGCATTCTGACACCATGTAGTAAGAGTTCCAGCAGGTCGATACATTCAGCCCAGCAATCCCGCTGAAGGAATGTCTCAGTAGAAAAGATTCAAGGACGCAGTCAGTGACCTCAGGGGAGGCTGTGGCGTCTACCCACGTGTGCAGGGAAGAGAAGTTTCAGCATAGAGTGTGTCAGAGAAAAGCAGGTGCCCACAGTGACCGCAATTCCAATGTGCTCCCAACACGTGTATGCATGAAGGGGACTGACATGGAATGTTTCAAACATTTGTCATGTCTACCTCTGACAGACAGCCCTCCATTTTACGAGATAACTTAACAATTTTTAATGGAGTAAATGTTATTAAACTATTTTAAATCAATGTAAAAATGTATGCATTGTGACCCTTTCAAGTCAGACCTGTGGGTACATATGGAAGGGAGGAGGGAGCTGGGCACCCAGGAGATGAAACTGAACAACCAAGGTCCTAGTGACAACTAGGACATGCAGGCACCCCCTCCAGGGGTCCCCCTGTCCCAGAAGGCAGGTGCCCAGTGGCCTCCCAGCTTAGCGCTTTCTCTTCCTTGGGTCTCACCCGTAAACTCAAGGAAAGAGGCAGGATTCACTGCAGGATGGCACTGTCTTGTGTCACCTTTTTAGTGCACGCACTTTGGGGGCAGGGGACATCAATTACAAATCAGGGGGCAGAGCAAGAGGCTGGGTTGCCCTGCAGTTGGATGACCTTGCCCGCTGCACCGAAGAGCCTCATGTCTGTCTTTATTGATTAATCTCTGCTAATAAACCTGCGGGATTGACAGGCATGTCGCAGGGCCAGGAGACTATAGCCATAGGTGTTAGGGAAACAGCATGCCTGACCCAGGCCCCGAGTCATTATGACAGAGCCCTAGGCGAGTCTCGGAACCAGGGGCCCGGGCCACGGCTCGCTTGAGCTGGGTAATTATTGAGCTGACCCTTGAATTTTCAAAGGACTGTCACTTCCCTTCTAAGATCTGACCTTTGCCTGCCTCTCCTCGGAGCAATTTCCCACCGCACGGAAGTCTCGCTGTGCAGTCTGAGGCGCGGACCCTTTGCGCACGAGCGGCAGGGAGGGGCTGTGAATGAGCGTCCAATCAGGCTTCAGCGCTCCTGCCTGCAGGTAAGGTTCTGGGCATGCGTGGGAACGCCGTGACTCACTCAGATAAGAAACACACAACAGCTCAGTGGGGGCATTGCACTCAGCTGCCCTGAGACTGTCGTCCCGTATTCTGCAGTGCAGTGAAGAGTGCCTGTGGCAAATCTGTGCAGCCACACACAAATGCAGGCGTGAAAATTCAGGGGCGCTGGGCTTGGGTCACGTGGGCAGATGCGTAGGGCCGGAAGGTGGAGCAAATACGTTCGCTCTGCAGAAACGCCAAGAGAGGGGGATAGGTTGGGAAACGTTCTTACGTGAAGGGATGTGAGGCCTCCAAGCAAGTGGGGGCCATGAACGGGAAGGCGCGTGCTTACACCTCGTGGAGGAAAGCTTTCAGAATGCTGACTCGCCTTTCTATCCCGAGCTGTTCTGTTCTTCTCTTCACTCAAAACACTGCTTCTCAGTGAGCTGCTGTCCTGAGAGAAGACGCAGGAGCCTACAATAAGGTTGTAGATGCACGTGAAGTGCCTAGAATGGTGTCTTGTACCAAGTAAATGCTCGATAAATGGCCCAGGAAATTAGCTTTACAGGGACAGCGATGATGTAATAGCAAGAGTAAAAACACTGGGATCAGACATGCAACTTACATGAGGTGACAGGAGTGCTTTCCAATGCTTGCACAGAGTAGGCAAAATCGTTATTGTCACTGGTATTATTAGAATTCTTCTCCTCCAATCACACTGTCACTATCCAATTTAAAGTCTCACTTGGTCCCTTGCCATAGTTTTCTCACTTGCTCTCACCTACCTCCCGAGTCTCTCTACCTTGATTTTGGTACATGCTAAATTAGGGGGTTTGTGTAAAAGGCTAAGCTAACCTAAACTCCCCCTATGACATTTATCGTAATTCCCACTTGCTCTAGTAATTCCCGTCTCCCTATCATGGAGCATAGGACAAGATGAAGACCAATCATTGCAATAAAAATTCTGGACTTACTTCTTTTTTGAATATTCACACATCTGACCTCTAGCTTTAGACATTTGTCCCCTGACAGTGCTGTCCTCCAACTGCAAGTTTGGGTCACATAGACTTGAACTTCAAAAACAACAACAACAACAACAACAAAAAACAAACCACATGTTTTCTTTCCTAGACTTCCCCATTCCTCAAGGTCTTCCTTAGCCTGGTCGTCCCCTGAGGCTGTCCCAGGATCAAACCATCCTTGCCATCTGTCTGTATTGGGCAATAATTGGTAATGTATCTCACTGCAGGGCAGACATTTTATTTTTTTAGGGGAACTACCCTCTCTTATATACTTCCCCTGATTCATTTCCACATCTGTCTCCATCTGTGCCAACAGGGTCTGTCTCTTGCTTTTACAGTTTCTATATCATCTGTACCAGAGCCTGGCACGTGGTAGGTGCTTAACACATCACATAGCTAATGAGAACTCATTCTGTTCCTGGCACTAAAACTCACACCACCCTCATGAACTGGGAGTTTATTATCCTCATTCCCCTTTCGCAGAAGACAAAACTGGGCCACAGAGAACTTAAGTAACTTGCCCAAAGTCTCTAAGCAACAAAGCAGTGAAGCTGGGATTCCAAGCTGGGAGTTCAACTATCTACTTTGTGTTTAGTTTCCTTATGTTCATCAAACCATTGATCCTGTTGATTTCATCTGTGTCGTGTACATCAAATCCTCATTTTGCCATGACAAGAGCCTCGGAGGAGCAGGAGCTTAGAGCTTTCCCTGTACCACTGACCCAGCATGGTCCCCCTCCCTAGTAACCCAGAGCACATCTTCCAGGCCTGGCCAAGGGTGAGCATCCCACTGTGACACTGAAACAATATAAAGCCCCATGATAATGTGTGAGTCCTGGGTCCCATTAGCAGAAGATAATTCCTGTGTAGGAGGAAATGACACCTGATCTTCCAATGTCAACTGAGAAAGGACTGGATGTCACAGAAACATCCTATGAATGGCATCCAAAGTCTGTGAGTCACACAGGCATACTTAAGCCCAGCAAGATGGGTCAACCCCCTCCATCTTGTCCTCGTGGGCTCTGGGTTACGAATGACAGTAGTATCCTCGGCCACCAAACAACTGCTCCTGCACTGTGCCCTTTGCTATTGAGAACTGGGGCCTGGGGCCTCATTTCCTTCTCCTGTTGTTCTGAGGACTCTGAGGAACCAAGGAAATGGCCTCCAAGTGACCCACACATTATGGTATTTGAGTATCTTCTATGAATAGGCAGGGGGTCCCTGAACTAGCTTTGCTTGAAACCTTAGGCACAGGGGCCATTTAGAGGTAGCTGGTGCTTTTGGTGGGCTGTGACAAATGACAGGTTATGTTTCAGTTGGATACAGAAGACTCAATGGAAGTCCCAAGAAAGCTAAATTACCATTACAAAAAAAGTGGGTTTGCTAGGTTCCTAATCTAGCGACACTGAGATAGATGTGTTCATTAAAAAATATTCTATAGATGTCAATAATTTTGGTGCACTGCTGTTGAGACAACTTAGAAGTGTTTCAGTCCGTGTTCCTGGTGGCTTAGCTTTAATTCAGTTTGTTCAGACCAGTGGTTCTCAACCTATGGGTTGCGACCTCTTTGGGGGGTTGAACGACCCTTTCACAGGGGGTCACCTAAGACCATCGGAAATCACATATCAGATATTTACATGCCGATTCATAACAGTAGCAACATTACAGTTATGAAGTAGCAACGAAAATAATTTTATGGGGGTCACCACAACAAAAGGAACTGTATTAAAGGGTGGTGGCATTAGGAAGGTTGAGAACCACTGGTTTAGACTTTAAGACATTTCCATGCATGAAATCCTTGAGATGCTCACGTTGGTCTGTTGGATGGAGGTGGGTCTCCTCCCAGTGCCTCTGGGCTTTTTCGCAGTCTGACTTCAACTTTACTCTGTAGCTTCATCTTCAGTTATGCTCCTCACCTACCTGTGGTTCTGCCAAAAGGAACAAGGCCCCCAAAACAGCAGCCATGTCCCTGCCTGGGAAGGGTCTGTCCCCATTTCTGTCTATGAAAATATGCCAATGCTCAGCTCAATGTCACCATGTTTCAAAAAGGAATGTGTCTTTTGTCCAAATGTCCATGTCCCTTTGTTCGCCACTCTCCAGGCAAAAGGAGGGTAGGTGGTGGAGAGGAGCCCAGAGCTAGAGAGCACGGCTCTCACCTCAGCTCTTCGACCCACCAGCTGGTGCAACCCTGGAGACCCCACCTCACCTCAGACTCTTCAGCGTAAAATGGAGATCATAAGAATTCCACGTGTTAGTACACGTAATGCATCAGGAACAGACCGCAAGGGTACAAAGGTGAAACCTGTCCATTACTCCGATGAGGCTCCCGTTTTTCACCTTCCTCCTGCAGACCCACACACATATCCCATAAATCTCCAGAGGTCAAATGTTTCTAGAAGTTTCTCACCCATCAAACACCAAAGTGCCTAGTGCAATGCCTTGAATATGGATGTGATTAAATATGTATAATATGTGTTGTTTCTATGAGGACACGATCTTTCTACCAGAAATCAGTTGGCCTAAATTTAGAGAGATCATGAAAGTTGAGAGCCAAACCATGATCTAGCTTGTTCTTCCCACCCCACCAACAAAAAGCCTCTTTGTTTAGAATATTTTGTTACTCTTTTCTTTGCACATCAGTCAGGAATTTATCTGTGGGCCTGCGATGGATACAAGCATGTGGATGGTAAATGCATGGGTGTGAATCGAGGCTAGTTTCTCCTGTGAGCACCGTCCTGTGAGCACCGCATTGGCTGCTGTGACTTAGTAAATGGATGGCTGACTGTTAACTGGCCCAGCTCCACTGAGGACCAGGAAATTCACCTGTTGTTACAATGGAAACCTGCATTGCACTGATTTTCCCCATGAACTAATCGTACTGTAACAAAGCACCTGTATTTGGACTTCTCCTGGCCTTCAAGAAGAGGTGGTGAACTCACAACCTCAGTAACAACATTGAATGGTCTTCCATTTGGGGGTGGAGCGGGGGGGCAGCTGGGTGGCATCTCTCCCACATTTTCAGAAATGTACTCTGAAAATCCTAATTACGGTGAATTTGTAACCTGCACTTATTTAAAAACAGAGCATGATAAAAGTATATCAGAAAATAAACAAGCATACCAATTAACTGCAGTCACCTGTTCCTCTAACTGTATAATTACTTACATTTTTACTCTCATTTTCTAATTGTTTTTCTTACTGGCATGTGATTAAAATACACATATGTTCAGATATCTGATTACAAGTTTATGGACAATTCGATGATCCAGATGCCAAAACCGTATTTTCCAATAGAACAGAAACACACAGGCATTCTTTGGGGCTTTTTACCATAAAAGCCCCTTAGAGCGACTGTTTATAGTCTTACATTATTTCTGGAATATTTGGCAGGATTGAAAATTATTATTGCTAATATTACCCCCCCCCAAAAATTTTGTGTAATTTTCTAAGAATTATCTACCAGAAGCAACTTAGAGTAGGTAGATACAAAGAAAAAATACATAGTAATTAATTTTTCCGCACACAGAGCCAGGGCAGGCAAAATGCCAGTTAACAGGGGACCTTCAACAACGTGCAGCACAAATGCATTTGAAATACAAAGTGCCGCCCCGTCCGTCAGTGGCGCTGGCACCTGGGCCATGAGCACTCGGGGTGGGCACTGATACTCCGATTCACTCAGATGGGCACCCACCGCCCCACCAATTCCCTCTAATTGAATGTTGCTTAATTGCATCCTTTCCCCCAAGTGGGACTGTGGTGCTTATTTTTTTCCTCCTTCTGTTTCTAACTTGTTTGTCCTCACTAATTGAAGAAATGTGCCCTGTTTGAAAACAAACAAAACCTAAATTGGATATGCTGGTAGGAAAACTGCTGGGGACATGGTGCCAGAAGCACGTGGGGGCTTCCCAACCCGCAGTTCCCTCCTTTTTTTTTGAGGGGGGGGGGAGTTCAGGAGCTATTTGAAGTTGCTGCTGAAGAAACCTGACTCGGCAGAGCAGCCAAGAGCAGGTGCCCACCCGGGCTCGGAAAGCCGAGCCGGCCGGCGGGACCCCGGGCGCATCCCGGGGCTTCTGCGGGCCCTGATCTGAGGGCAGCGCTGTCAGCTGACCCAGCGCCCATTCTCCGCTCTCCGCAGTTAGCAGCCGGGAAAGTTTCATTCTGAACTGTGAAAAGATTCAATAAGTCACCACAAATCACCCCGACGAAAGCCCAAACGGGGTAATTTACACAGCACTTTGTGATCTTCAAACAGTGTGCAGTGGGCGATTATTCATGCCCCGCATGGGGCCGCCGCGTCCGAGCTCCCCGTTTGTTCTGAGGCCGAGGAGAGGTGTTTGAAAGCCGCCAGGGAGGACCCGGGGCCCCGGGATCACGGCTAATGTGACACCCCCAGGCCTAATCTTCTTAGAGCACTGGGATAAAATAAGTATCCATTACAAAATCGGCCTTCATCCTGCCCCCTTCTGAGCCGGGCCACTCTGATAGCCAGCGCGGAGACAATCGCGCGATCCCAGACTTAGGCAGGTATTAGGGGCTGGGGCAGGAGGGAAACCGGCTAATCTCCACATTTAGTCCATCTGTACTTGTGGGCCTGGCTGGCCCGGCCCTGGGAGATGAAAAGGACTTGGCAAAAATCAGATTAGGGCTGCAGGAAGGGGGGCGGGGGTTCAAGCCCTGGCCCGGCCACATTTTTTTTCTCCCTGCCTGGGATGTGTATACATTTATTAAGACCATGCGGTTAATCCCATGAGCTTTCAAGCCTGTCTTTTCTTCTTTCCCCCTTCTTTCAACCAAAAAAGAAAAAAAAAAAAAAACAAAACCCACAGCACAACGCCATTGGAGTGAAGTATTGTATTAATTTTTAAAATGGGACAGTGCATGCGGAGGGCTGGCGGAGTGGCCCCACGTTCGCACAGGTCCAGCGACGCGGCCCTGCAGCCCACGGCCACCTCGCCTGCCCGGGAAGGGGCGCAGGCCTGGCGCTTTCTGGAACCGAGACACACGGCGCCGCAGTGTGAAGTCGGCGGAAGAGAAGATGCTAATTACTAATCCGGGCTGCCACGGAGTCCGGCTGGCGCGGGGCAGGTGTGAGAGCAGCTCCGTGACATCTGAGCTCCCGGCGTCACCACCGCGCTGCAGAACCCGCGCTGGGGCAGCAAGAACATATGGGATGCACCAATTAAGCCACCGCTCGTTTCCTGCTTGCAAACGCGCTGCGACGGGAGGCGCGAGGAGGCGCCCCACACGCATGCGCGCGCGCGGCCCCGGCCCACCGCCGCCCACGCACGCGCGCGCACCTGCCACCGCATACGCGCACGCGCACACCTGGCGCCGCGTGGACAGACGGGTGAGGACACGGGGCAGGAGGGATGCACACTCCCGCCGCTGCTGGCCGTCACCTGCTATAAGTAAACAGGGACATGCGGCCACCAGCCGTGTCCTTGCAGCCAGGAGAATCACGTGCACCGAGCAGGTAAACGTGCAGGCAGGCCCCCTTGAACTGGGACCCGCCGAGGAGGTAAACGTGCTCGCGAGACCCAGGCGTGGAGGGAGACGCCTGGCCGGCGGGAAAGGGACTCTGTGACCCGAGCGCCGGCTCCTGTCCTGGAAGGCTGGCGGAGCCTCTCCTTGTTCAGCTTCTTCCAAGGCCCTCGCGGTGCCGGAGGAGAGCGGCGCGGCCGCTGGGCTCCGGCAGCGGAGCGCACCTCATTAGAGTGGATTAAGTCGCGATGCCGAGAGGGATGAAAGGTGAAAAGCAACGCGCCGAGGCCAGCGGCCGCCGAAAGCTCCCGGTGTCATCTGCGCGCGACGCCGTTATTGACTGGCGCCCATGTGTTCACACTTCTCAATTACCGTCTGCTGGAAAGGTGGCCGGTAATCGCCGAGGCTGAGGCTCTGCTGTCAGGGGACGCTCAGCCCTCTCGTCACCTGCTCTGATGCTCGACTCCAGGATGTTCAAAGACAAAGGTCCTGAGCCCGCGAGTGTCCCCAAGGACCCAGGGAGGGGGTGATGCCATTAAAAATGTAATAAGTAAGAAACACACCCATGCTTGCAAGACGGCAATGAAATTAGCCACCGCTCTTGGAGCGGGGCTGGACCCCCGCATTCTGCACCGAGTCGCGCGGGCGAGGGCCTGCCTCTGACAGCCGCTCCCAAGACTTAAACGTGATGAAACCAGGCAGACTCAGGCGTCCCCGCCCCCGGCCTCGTGCCTTGGCTGCGCATGCGTTTGGCCGGTACAGCTTTGTGGGCTGAGGCCATGGCTCCCGCAGACAAGGCCATTGTTCAGGTTCCCCGTCAACGTGGACACGCCTCTCTCCTGCTCAGATGATAGTAAATAAAGACGACCATCCCCAGATAGAAGTGACTTTGTGAGCAAGGCGTGAAGTTCGGAGGATTTGGGGTTCTTGGGAAGACAGTTGCACCCGCTGAAGGCAGGCTGTGGTCGGGTAGGAAGGGCAGGGTGCAGGCATTGCACATTGGACCGACGCAGGGCCTGAGCAGAAGGGATGCTTGGACAGCTGTAAAGGGGATGTTTGCTTTTAACCCGGGGGCGGGGGCAGATCTATTGAGAAAGACCCTGTGGGTGGAGCAGCAAGCAGGAGTGTGGGGTGTGTGGTGACACCAGCCCTCCTCTGGGGTTCCGGGATAAGCAGAGCTCACTCCGAACAGCCAGGTCTCACCACCAGGCACAGAACCCAGGATAGAGCCCCTTGCGGGGTGGTGGGAGACCTCTCTTGAGAAGTGCAACCTCTGCCAGCAGCATGCCAGTGCATTTTTTTGTGAAAAGTAAGGTTTAGGTACAGATTGAAATAATGTTGCATATCATTAGGAACGTGATCTGTACAGCTCAAGCACAGAATTTCTACTTAGAGGAGGTGCCCTGTGGAATTCTCACCAGAGATGCACTCAGAGTAGTAGGCTGTCCTTGTGTGTGTGTGTGTGTGTGTGTGTGAGTGTGTGTAAGTGTAAGGCTGGCTGCCATCCATCCTACCTCAGGGACGATAAGCCTTGAAGTGACATTTTTGCAGTGGGCTCGCCTAAGCTCAGAGCACGACCTCTAACCAAAGTGAACACTTGGTGCGTCCAGAGCCTCATGTGTGCTGACGCTGCTGCCCGTGGGCCTCACCGTACTCTCACTCAAAGTCATGTCTGAAGGCACAGCCCAGCCAGTGAACTCAGCGTCCGGAGAAGGAGGTGACCCCCAGGAAGGAGGGAGGGGCGCAGACCCTGTGGACGCCTGGCTCGCTGGGTGGGGGCCACTGTGACAAAAATGACACTTCCCCTGAGGTCTGATGTGTGACTGTTCACCCTTTGCACCTGTCCTGATTGGGGAGGTGGGGCCCTGGACAGGTCACTGGTGCATCCGGGGGAGCCAACACAGCTGTCCCACCAGCTGATGCCCTTCATCTGACCGTGTTGTCAGAGGGGTCTTCAGGTGACTATAACAAACCAGGTGTGAACGAACACAGCTCCAATCAACTGTAGGCTTCACTTTCCCATGGGATCGATTTAAAAGACTCGGTGATAATTTTCAGGTAGGTAAAGGTGTTTTAATTAACAAGTATGAGTGTAGTCTTCTCTGTGTACACAGGGTAATGTAGATCAAAGGAAGATGTGGTGCCACAGCATTAGTATAAAACGCGTGGAAGCAGGCGCGTTAATACACTGAACCTGCGGATTTATTAAATGAGCTCATTCCTCCTCTTCGGAAAATCTGGGGCACTTACCAGTTCCGTGTTTCAGTTCACAGTGTCGGAAAATGGCAACAGACCTGTCAGATGATTAATTATCACCCCCCAGGCCGAGCATTCTTTGTGGCCAGTCCTGGCCCGAGAGCTGTCATCACCATTTCCAGCTTGGCGACCTGTGGTGCCCACGCCACAGGTCCGAGTACCATCCATGCAAATAAGAGCCAGGGTGGACCAGGGCCCGGGAGGGTTCTGCACAGACTGTGGGCCCATTGCTGCTCCCAGAGGAGGAAAGACCAGAAAGACCACTTATTCCCACAGGAGCCCAGAGGTTAGTGGCGGGAGGATCCCCGTCTTGGAGGGCCTCAGACCTGGAGGGTCCGAGAGGTGACGTGGAGCCTGGGCGGGCCTGGCCCTGCTGTGCATGTGTGACAGCTGTCCTGACACATAGTAGCAGGCAACTGTCCAGCCGTGGGCGTCGCCTCAGCTCAGAGCAAACGCTCAACAGATGAGATGTTATTTAATCTGAACGATCTAAAAATGACACACATTGCTGTTCCTCCCGGGTGAGACCGCGTTCATCTGGCAGAGAGAGGGTAATAGGTCTGCGCCTGCACGGACAGCCCTCGGTCACTCATGGCCCCACGACATCTTCCCTCAGAACGTCCGTGGCTCCCCACACCCCTGCCCTGTCCTCACGCTCCCTGTGCCTCTGAGCTCCGGGTGTCCTTGCTGCGTCCCGCGCGTCTGGTACGTCACATCGTGCAGCGGACGCCTGTGGAATGATGGCACGTGACGCTCATCATTCGCTTCTGTCAAGTCTCACTTTCTCCAAACAACAGAGACGACTCAGGGCCGCACGAAGCCCGAACTGAGCCGGAGTCACGCCAGCCAACCAGGAGCTGAGTCAGGAACTCTCTCTTGTTCATTGCTGTCGCATTTTAAGTGTTTCAGAAAACAGAACAGAACCTCAGGAGATCACGTTTCTCAACTGAGATGTTTTAAAAAATAACTCGTCCAGCTCCTTCCTGACCAGGTCCTGTACCCCCAGAAAGTCAGAGGGACAGGATGGTGAACAGGGAAGGGCGGGGCCTCCCTTTGGCCTCAGGGCTTCCCCGGGGCTTCTGCTCGGAAGAACCGTGCCAAGCCGTGTGCACACTGGGTTCCCCGGATGGAGCCTCCTTCGAAGGAGACAGCCTCCACTTTAGGTGTCGACGGTGCTCTCCTTCCTCCAGGCCTCCTGCCCTCCCGGACCCAGACACGAGGAACGGTGAGGACTGATTTGGTTGCCACACCCTCTACCTGAGACAGGAGGGTCCATGATGTCCTGTCACCTCTGTCATGTGGGGGCTCCACCCACATGTATGCATGTCCCGTCCAAGTCACTCCTCAGCCCCGTGAGCAGACACAGGCTGTCCCACGCTGTCATCTTACAGCCAAGGAACTGATGTTCAGAGGGTGTGAGTTCCCAATTCAGGCAAATACATTAAGGATGGAAGCAGAGCAGGGGTGCCCCTGTACAGTGAGCCTAGGGGACCGCAACTGAACGCTGCTGATGCCCCCTCAGCTCACAGACGCCCTCTCCCAGGCCGGGATGTAGACAGACAGTGCTTATAAAGTGTCCCCTGTGTTTGGGAACCTACCACGTCCAACCCCGGGAGTTAGGTCATTGGATTCCCAATGATGGTGGGACTCAGGAAGTTCCAGCAACTGGCCCCAGGCTGTGAGCCCCTTCACTGGGCTCCCAGGTGGGGGCAGGGGAACGTGTACCAGATGGGCCATGTTCCCAGGGTGATGCCACCGCATCGTAGACTGAGAACAGGTGAGTAACTCGGTGCAGGTCTGCCGGGTCCCCTGCCATGCTCAGCTCACCCCGGGGGCGCAGCTGTGTCTCCGACCTGCTCGGGTGGGGCAGTGCAGGACGTGATAGCGGGTGACACAGCCGCTATGCTGACTTCTGAGTGCGCAGTGACCCCGGCGTGGAGCCACCTCACCGCCCAGTCACATGTCGAGGAAACGGAGAGACTGTGAGTAGTTACTCCCTTGCAGAGTCACCGAGCCACCGACAGCTGAGGTGCATGAGGGAGATGAGCCAGACAGACACCGGCCATGCAAACACCCGCACGCCCCTCAGGACTGCATGAGGACGGCCTGGAGTTCGGGGTGAAAGCCACGGTGTGCTACTGCTGGTCCCCTCCTTTCCTCGCTGTCTGTGAGCATGACCCCCGCCCCCACCCCAAGCAGGGGCAGTGAAGCCACAGAAAGTGTGTGTGACAGGCTTCGTGCAGGTGTCTCGCACTTTAAAAAAACTCATTAGACGAAACCCACGGACGACAAATGCAATAATAGTATCAACAATGCTAATATTGGTGTAAATAGCAGAGTGACGGCGTCAGCTTCATCAGTAGGTCGTGTTGCCTCTTTCCACGGTGGAAGTCCACGCAGCCTCCAAGGTTTTGGGGACCAGGAGGCTGATGGGTGGCTGGCCAACACCCAGGCCAAGGCAGCATGGCTGCACCTGAAACATCACCCTCCCGACTGAGCTTCAGAAATACTTCTTCCAGACCTCAGTTGGGAGCAAGCACATTTGCCACTTAACACCTTGAGAAGGTGCACATCCCTTTGCCACATGCCCTCTGGGATCTTCAAAGCCAGCGTCACCGTTAAACCCCGCTGAGCCAGCACATCCCGTGCAACCAGGCCTTTGCCGGGGCCTCCGGGAGCTCTCCACGTCACGGCGCCTGTGTGGTCCGTGTTCCCTGGAGCGATGCGCACGGCTGTGGCTGCTTGGTCACGAGAAGCACCCCTTTGCCTGCAGGACTTCTAACGCTTCTGGAAACCCCGAAGCCAACCCCTGGAGGCAAAACCGAGCGTGCCTGACCCTGTGGCAGGCCCCCCGCCCTGCAGGTCCGATGGCAGCAGCACCCGGAGCCGCTCTGCCCCCTGCTGATGTAACCCCCCGTCGTGCATCTGCCCCAACACGCAGCCACCGCCTTCTTGCCACACACGAATTTATGTTCTGTGTTCCACTGAACACACACTGGAGAGTGCCACCCAGCCCAGGTTTCCTCCAGGAAGGCCCGGCCAGCTCCGGGACCAGGCCACCTGTGCGGGGACAGCGTCTGAGGGGAGCCTGTCCACACCAAGAAGGTGACCCACGTGAGTGCATTAGTGAGGCCATGCCATGGGGCGGCCCCCGCGCCCCTGCTGTCCCCAGCAGCAGCTGCATATTAGATGACGCCCCCTTTGAGCTGCTAAGTGCTGCGGCTGCTATCGGCCAGTCCCCAGCGGGCTCAGGGGAGCAGCGCTATCTCTTATGGCCGTGGAAATTGATATTGAACATGGAAGGGAAAATCTCACAAGCTGATAGCAATTAGCTAAAAAGGATTTGCGACTCCATGATTCATCACGCCAGGGGACCGAAGTCATTTGCAGACGCTGCTTTGAGAGCCCCTGTGAGCTGCTCCCTGCTCTGCCTCTGCTCCTCTCTCACACTAGGGGTGACCCACTCGGCCCTCAGAGCCCCTTTCTAGAGCAGAAGCTCCTCAGCTGGTGGCTCTCTGTCAAAGACGCTCCAGTGAGAAGGAGCCCGAGGTGGGCTCAGGTCCCATTTACACGACCGACACTCGTGAAGGAAAACAGGAGACGGGCCCTTTAAGAGTCTGTTGTGCTGCTTTTGTGCAAGCAGTTAACCCATGACTCCAGGTCAGTGAGAAAATCATCCCTGAATTAATTAGTCGAGATAATTGTGCTAAGGTTTCACACATGTCTAGCAACTGTTTTACAAATGAACTGCTGAGCCCAGGTAGCTGCCTTTTTATCTTGATCGCTGGGTCACACCCACACCACATGTATTGGCCCCCATGGTCGCCTTATTGGGGTACAGGGCTCCCTATCTTTCTGTGCATCCCTGTAGTGCTGGGCCATTTACTTAACCTGCTGCTGAGTGTTCCGTTGTAACGACAGACCACCGTTTCTCTGTTTCTTAAATGGACACAGTCTGTGCTCTGTTTTGTCAGCAACAGGACAGAGTCATGCGTCGAGGGTTCCTCTGTGCAAAACTGCGATCCAGACCTGAATGTGAAAAGGAAACCTCAACGCCTTTGGACCCCTAAGAAGGGAAGGAAGGCTTGAACTCATGTCATATAGATAATCACAAGGGGAAAGTGCAGTTATGTATTTTTATACTGTTGACATAGGAAATAGATAATATATTTATAGAATATTTTTCTAATTTCAACATTTGTGCCTATAGATATAGGTATATAGATATAGATATTTACACATTGAAATTAAAAGCTTTTTTATGAGAAAAAAATACCAGAAACAGACCCAAAAAGCCACAGGTGACCTCATCACCCATTAGGAAAATGGGATTCAAACAGCAACGCCCCTCATGCCCCACCGTGTGGCTGGAGCATAGCAGCACCTCTAATCACAGAAAGGGTCCTCCGGGACGACGGGGTGATGGCAGCGCTCCGGCAGCCTCCAGGGGCAGCCGTCCCGTGGAGCCAGAGGGCCCAGGGCCTGAACTGCTTCCTGCGCTGCGGCCCTCCGGCTGCGGCCTCCGGCCGGGACAGCTGTGTGCTCGCTCAGGACCCGCGGGCTTCCTGGGACTTCCGAGCCACTCCCTCCCCCACGCCGAGGAGCAGCTGGTGAGCTCGGGACAAATGGCGCTCTTATCTCATCAGTTGTGCTCCAATTAGAGCGCCGCGTAATCGCTGTGCGTCCCCGAGCCCGAGACGGAACAATCCTCTGCAGGCGGGACGGCCCGCGTGGGGTCGCGTTACCGGCGCTGCGTGGGGGCCGCGCTGCGTGCTCGGTGTCCCTTACAGCGTGTTCTCACGTGGACGTGGCGCTGCTTCCTGAACCGCCCAGCCCGCCGCGCTCAGAACTGCTGATGGCGCAGAACCCTGACGGGCGACTGCAAACAGGTAAATGTATCCGCTCCTGGGAACCGGATCTCATGACCTTGTGTCTTGGAAAAGTCAAAAAGTAAAATAGGAAGAACTGTGTAGATGCCCATTCGGGGAGGGAGGCGGCGTGCCTTGGCGAGCGCAGACAGGAAATGTGACCCCCGCGATCCTGGTCCCTGGAGCCGCCCCCCCCCCCCGCCCCCGCACATCCCAGCCTGAGTGCTTTGACCTTGAGACGGCCAGCTCCCCAGCATCACCTACTCCTCAGACTGAGAACCTCAAGGAGCACCAGGGATTCCTGGTGAAGGTGGTACTATGGTAGGAGGTCAGCTGGCACCCAGGCCACCAAGGCCATGGCAGTGAAGGGCAGACCCCCAGGAGTACCGGTCCCAGCACGTACCTGCGTTCCTTTTGGTGGAACTCAGAGCAAGCCTTTGCTGCCTATGCTTGTGCCCTTTACCTGTCTGTCCCCGTTGGCATCTTACTTCTTTTCCATGGACACTTACCACGTTCTTACTGCCCATATGAGTCTGCTGGTCACCAAGCTCTGACATTCTGAGGGACCCACGGTCCAGTGAGGGGCTGTGGGTGTGGCCTTGGGCATGCCCCCTCTGTGCTTAAGTGACTCATCATAAATGGACCTCAGTACCAGACCTCTGTCCGAGGGTCTCCTTATGAGTGACTTAACTGTATTTGGTAAAGTACTCAGAACAGTGACAAATACAGTAAGCCCCCATTTAACATTTTTGATAGGTTCTACAACTTTAAGGGGCATATAATGACATCAGTTTTACCCTAGGTTAAGTGGTATAAATAAAACTTAAGTTTCTATGATGTCTCATCAATGCCGTAACAAAATGACGTTAAACAAGACGTTACTCAAGGACTGGCTGTACACACGTGTACACATACAAGTTACTTATTAGGACTGAGCTGGGCCTTTTTTGCATTCTTGGGGTCCCGACACCAAGCATGGTAACACACACAGATTAGAAGTGCAGAGGGTGCCCTGCCACTCATTCTCTGCCCAGCTCTAGACCAGCTGACCGGGCGGAGTGCCAGGGAGGGGCCTCCGGGTGGCCCATCAGATAGGTCTTTCAGGGTGGTGAGCCTGGTAGCTCCTGTGCCCGCCTTGGGCCTTGGAACCCCACTGGCTCTAGTTCCTTCAAACACTTGACTTCCAATCAGCGAGGCCTGGGCCCAGCCTCCCAGAGCCTGCGCGGTGTTCACCTGGACAGGCCTCTGGCTCATGAGGGGCAGGTGGGATGGAGGCTCACTTCCCCAAAGCCCCTTCCTGCAGAGGACCCCGTGGCCAGCACCAAGGCTCCTTGCGGACAGATCCCAGTGGATGGACTGCTCACTGCACGTGGAGGCAATGTCCCCAGCCAGGCACACACACTGTCTCTTGGGCTCCAGCATGTGAGCTGTCGACCTGCCCTCTGGTCTCCAGGCAGCCGGACCTTTAACTGCCTGACGCTCCTTCTGAGGTCACATAGGCCCAAAGCAAATGCTTCCATGGGTTCTGCCTTCTTAAAGTGACAAATGTGGCCACATGTACACCCAAGGAAGTCACAGGGCTAAGATATACTCCTTGCGTAGATCAAGGCCTCCTGGACAAGAGTTGTTCTCAGGGAGAAAGTTTGGGCCTTTGGTTTGATGCTCCAGTGGCATGAACATCCAAGAGAAGCCTCAGGGCCTGGCTGAGGGGCAGGTGGGGCTTCACCCAGAGAGAGGTCAGGGATGGCCTGGCTGGCAGCCTTAGGTGCCCCAGACCTCAGGCCTCATTATTTTCTTGGGCACCACCTTGACTTTTTACTGGAAGGACGGTCATGAATGCTACGTTCGTTTGTTGTCATTGATGTAACAGAGCAACACAAACTGAGAGGCTTAAAGCAGAGGAATACCTTGCCTCACAGTTCTGGAGGACAGGGCCCCAAAATCAAGGTGTCCAGGGGGCCACATTGGTCCAGAGACTCTAGGACAGTGGTTCTCAACCTTCCTAATGCCGTGACCCTTTAATACAGTTCCTCATGCTGTGGTGACCCCCATAAAATTATCGTCGTTGCTGCTTCATAACTGTAATGTTGCTGCTGTTATGAATCGTCATGTAAATATCTGATACGTGTTTTCCGAGGGTCTTAGGTGACCACTGTGAAAGGGTCGTTCGAGCCCCAAAGGGGTCGCGACCCACAGGTTGAGAACCACTGCTCTAGGAGAAGAGCTTTTCCTGCCATGTTCCGTCCCTGGGGCTCCAGACAACCCCTGGCTTGTGGGCATGTCACCAGGGGTTGTGTCTTCTGCTCTGTGGTCTCTGTGCCTCCTGTCTGCCTCTCCCATCTCTTACAGGGACACTTGTTGCTGCATTTGGGGTCCACTTGGATATTACAGGATGACTTCCTTTCCAGGTCCTTAACTTAATCCCATCTTGCAAAGTCCCTTTTTCTGGATAAGGTCCCACTCACAGGACCCTGTGGTGAGAGCCTGGACACATCATTTTAGGAGCTGCCGTTACCCCACTACGGATGCCTTTGGAGCCATTTGTGAAGTGGAAGAATGCTTCATGGCACGTCAAGGGAGTGACAACGTGCTCCCTTTGGCTCTGGATGTACCTTATGAGGAGCCATGAAGAAAGAAGGAGCCAGATTAATTCTTTACAGAGCTTTTCATGATTTATTTAATTTTTGTACAAAACCCCATTGTGTGTCTCACCAAGCCTTATTTTTATTTTTGTGAGCGTGATATAGGCTTAGCATAAATCATGGGGAATATGAGCATAATTGCTGATTTTGCAATGCCACTGAGCCTTATGTTCACAGACATTTGATTGTTTTGGAGCTACATTTATTTTATGGCTCTAAACAAACAGTAAAAGGAGTGTGCCAGCATCCGGCTGTGTGCGGGTGTCCCTGACTTCTGTGACTATAGCACTGGCCTTCACCACAACCTGTCCCACCCCTGGGCCCTGGTGGCCCCACATTTGTTGAATGACTTCTTGTGGAGAATGCAAAGTGGCCCTTGAGGGTTGGGGAAAGGTGGTGGAATGTGGTTGGAAAGCAGGTTGGTTTGGTGTCAGAAGCCGTGGGCGGCCAGGTTTTATTTTACTCCGTGGAAAACGAAGCTCTTTGGAAAATTCTAAAGCAAAGAAGCGTCAGAACAGAAACAAGAGGAAAGGAAGACAAGACATTCCACTGCTGAGGTATTTTATGGTTTGCACTGTGTCCCCCAGAATTCATGTGTTCAAGTCCTATTTTGGGGTCGAGAGGTTGCAGATGTAATTAGTTTAGGTGATGTCATTGTGGAGAAGGGTGGGATTGTGTGCTGAAAAATACAAAATGCCCAGGAGAGAGATCAAAAGAGACCTAATAAATGGGAGGCAATCCATGTTCAGAGGATGATGTCAAAAGCTCCCTAAGATGACAGAAAAGTCTAAGATTTTTTTGTAAATATAGAGGAGGTTTTTCCAAAATTCAAAGGGAAGTTCAAGGTAAAATCATTTGGATAAAGAAAAACAAAGTAGAAAGAATCACTCTACTCTATTTCAAAACTCTGTATCTAGATCTAGATCTATGCCACACCTATACCTATGCTGACATCTATGTATCTATACCTATAGCTACATTTATCTCATTTATAGCTATCTATAAATGAAGATTGTGTAATATTGGTGGAAAGATAGAGACATAGATTTATAAAACAAAACAAGAGATGCCCAAAATAGTCCCCTACATGTTCAGCCAACTGGTTCTTGACAAAAGTTCCAAAACCATCAATGGAGGAAGGATGGTCTTTACAATAAACAGTGCTGAAATGATTGGATGCCCGGGGGCAGGGGTGGGGGCCGGGGAAACTCCATCCAAACTGCACAGCTCATATAAAAATTAACCCCAAATGGATCATGGGTTTAAGTGAATACTTAAAAGCAAGAAACTTCTCAAACACAATACAGAAGAATCTCTTCAGGAACTAGGCTTGGTGAAAAGTCTTAGACATGATCCAAAGCACAATTCATAACAGCAAAAATATCAATTAGACTTCATCCAAATGAAAAAGGTTTGCTCTTTGGTGAAGAGGATGAGGATACAAGCTACAGACTGGAAGAAAGTATTTGGGAAGCTCCTATCTGACAATGGGCACACATCTAGAATACATAAAGAACTCTTAAAAGTCAACGATTAAGAAACAAATAATCCCATTAGAAAACATGAAGAGACATTTCGCCAGGACTCTATCTGGGTGGCAAAGAAAGACATGGGGTTTGACAGAACTATCCTCTAGGGGAGAGAGGAGTGAAGACCATGGTGGGATGTCACTACAAACTCATCGGAATAGCCACTGTCCCGGGACCTGGGGCCTGGTGGCCCCACATTTGTTGAATGACTTGTTGTGGAGCCTGCAGAGCGGGACTTGAGAGTTGCGGGCAGGTGGTGGGATGTGCAAAGGAGCATCCGAACAGAAACGAGAGGAAAGGAAGACAAGACGTTCCAGTGACACCACACACGGTTGGAAAGAAGAGGAACGGTTCTCCGTTGCAGGTGGAGTGGTACGGCCACTCTGGAAAGCAGCTGGACACTTTCCTAAAAAGCAACAACAAATACCATGCGACCCACACCTGTGCTCCTAATCATCCGATTCAAAGAAAAGAAAATTTACATCAACACGAAAATCTGATCGTTCAAAGCGGCTTCGCTTGCAGGAGCCCCGACCAACCCAAAGGTGCCTCAGCAAGCAAATGGTCACCTACACTGTGCCCACCGGGCCTTGGAACATGGGACATGGTTCAGCAACACGCCACCACCTGCCTGGACCCTCGGGGGCATGGACCTGTGTGAGAGCACAGAAGGTACCAGGTCCTGTGATTCCGTTCACGTGCTGTCCTCCAGATCAACAAAAGGTACAGGCATAGGACAGATCTGAGGTCATTCAGAATTAAGGACGTCAGGTATGGGGAGGGGAGATTGACTTTAAAGGGGTAGCAGAAGGGACATCTTCATGGTGCTGTCACCGTCCCGTGTCCTGCCTGTGATGTGGCCACACGTGTCTACGCTGTGGAAGAGTGACATGGAATTGCACACCTACATCGCATCCGTGTCAGATCTCTGGTTTAGAAACTGTCGTTACACAGAGGTCCTCCGATAACCTCACTTCGTCCCTCATCGTTTTGTTGTACTGTTGGCAAGATGTCACGGGAATGTCACTCCTGTTGCTGTCAGTTAGCCTATGCTAAAACTGGTTTTCTTACATGTCCCTTTGCCATAGTTCCCTGAACATACCGACACCCCTATGGGAGGACTGACTATTTAACATGCCTTCACTGAGGGCAACTGGGTGGATGGTACAGGGGCCCTCTTTGTACTATTTTTGCACCTTCCTGGGGAATCTATAATTATTTCAGAATAAAAAGTTGAGAGCAGCAACAAAGGAAGGAATTAAAGCCAAAATAAATGAATTAAAAAGCAAAAGGGCGGTGGGGGAAAGCCCTATGCACAGAGAGACACAGTGCAAAACATGCAAAACCACTGGCAGAAGGGCGCGCGTGGGCACGTGTGTGTGCATGTGGGTGCGTGCGTGTGGGCAAGTTAACATGTGAGACCACACGATGCACTATGATCGGCACAGCATGAGTAGAGAAAGGATTAAACCGTGTCCAGAAATGGTCAACACCACATCTTGGATGGGAGGGAAAGGCAAACACAGAGAGGGAGCCCTCGTGAGCTTTAAGAATTCACTTCTCTGAAAATTCTGGAGCAAATATGAGAAAATGAGAAGATTTAAACAATGAGTGGTTGAGGCAAAGCGTTGCTTATATTTTTCGCTGTTCTTTTCTGTATGCTGAAAGTATTTAATAATTTGTAAGAAAGAGGGAGACAGAAAGAGCAGTTAAAGCCCTTTTCTAAGTAGTGAAGAACAAACCCATTTCCCAGCACCGAGCTGGGGACAGCTGTGACAGCATCAGAAGCAGCAAATGCAGCAAGCGCCAGCGCTCAGAGCCTGCTGATTTAACTGCATTTTGCTTTGAAATTGAAGGATAGATTTAGAGTGATTTCTGGTTCAATCAGAAGAGGCAGGCGTGGATATTGTGTGGGTTTAGCAGGAGAAAAACAGAGGGCACGTCCCTCCCAGCAGGCGGCGGCTCCTGGTGACAAGTTAAAAGGGAGACAGAGCTTTTGCACCAGGCCCTGGGCTCAGGGCTGGTCTGGAGTCAGTAGTGAGGGAGTGAGGGGTGAGGGGGACAGGAAGCCAGGGCCAGGCCAGTGAGAAAACCCTGCCACATGCAAGGCAGCAGCTCCAGGCCCTGTCCTCAGGGCATTCTGTCCCCCTGTCCTCACCCCTGAGGTTGAATTGAGGGTGGGGTCCAACTCAAGGAGCCCCTTTAATTGATCTTTCTGCATGATGTGGGACCAATGTATCACTCGTGAGAAGCATTCGGTGTTTCTCTCGTCCCTGAGCAGAAGGGTCGCTCTGCGCTTCCGTCACTACAGACACGGAGTTAGCACCTCCCGGGAGAACGTTCCCCGGGGTCGTTCGAAAGATTCCTGCGAGGGAGCAGAAGTGTTGCTTTCAATCATGAACCATTAGTAGTAGGTGGCTCCCCTACATGTAAAGTTTGTGTCCCCGCCCCCCAAACCACGTATTGGAACCCTAATCTCTAAGCAGATGATGATATTAGGAGGTGGGGCTGTTGGGAGAGAACTGAGCTGGAGCCAGAAGACCCTGTGTTTCAACGCTGAGTTTCCCGAGGGCGACCTGAGCCCCAGGCAGTGGGAGGAGGGTCACCCGGGGACCCCAGGACACCTGCGATCTTAGGGTCTCTCTCTCAGGGGGCCACCTCCGCGCCCTTCATCTTCTGCAGGAACACACCCTACAGCTCAGAGCAGCCCTGTCCTGGAGGGAGTTGGGCGGGGGAGGGGGGGGGGCAGGACCGAACAGTAAAACGGAATTCCTTTCAAATGTGAAAAGGAGCCTCCGTGAGGCCACGCTTTGAAGACCTGGTCCCGCAGCCCGGGAGGATCCGCATCCGCCCACCCACCACGACAGGGACAGGTGCGATGGCGCTGCTGGGCGGAGGGTGGCAGCAGGCGGCGGAAAACGGACAGTCTTATTCATACAGGGAGTTCAGGAAGGGCGAGCGTGACTGCTGCCCCGCTGCGGTGGGGGGCCGGGACCAGGGTCCGCGGGTGCGCGGGGTGACAACCGCCTTGGGCGTGTTGAGTTCAGCGCATTTTGAGGCGACCAAGTGAAGATGCCAGGAGACGTGGGTGTAGACCCGGGATGCTGAGGCTGAGTTTGGGGATGTCACTTGGTGCAGCCCTCAGCCTTCGTGGGGTCCTACGAGGCAGTGGCCTGGCCCCCATGGGGGGCTCCTCCCACACACCAGGGCCGCCTCCTCCGGACCGTGGCAGCAGGAAGATGGTGCCGCTGGGGCCGGGCAGACCCGGCGTGCATACGTCCAGACAGCCGCTGCACCAGACCTGGTCCCTGCTCCCAGTAACGCGCCCGAGCACCGACGTGCGCGCGCCCGCCACGAGCGGGGAACCGCGGAGCCGCTCCAGGGGGCTCTGCAGGCCGGGGTGCTGCGCAGACAGGGAACACGGCGGGGGCGGCCGTGAGACCAGGGTGTCTGCTCGCCCCCTCAGCAGCGCTCACTCATGTCCCAGGCTCTCGCGTGGGGTCTGAAGGGTTTCAGATATTTGCAAAGTCCTTTTGCATTTTCTGCGTGATGACTGCCTGACGCTTTGTCGCCCGGGCCTCGGGCCTGTGACTCTCCCACCCGTGCTCTGCACACGCCGTCCGAAGGAGCGCGGGGACGCAGCCGCTGAACGGGGTCTTCCGTCCCTGGGGTTCCCGGGAGAAGATCATAAATCATGCCTGTGCTGCAGGGAAATCAATATTCTAAAATTCCTTCGGTCAGCTTTCCACAGGACTTTTAACTTCCATGGTGCCACGACGCTGATGATGTCATCAATAATGCACAACGCCAGCCCCGTCTCGTGGGGGCAGGGAGGCGGCTCCATCACCGGGCTCTTCCGGACGCCCCTCCATCCTGTGGCAGCGCACGGGGCTCCCCACTCACTCCTGCGCCTGCCGGGATCCCGCACAGCCCGCATCCTGGCCGCAGA